>PVHT021183524.1:26574107-26620032 GCA_004024745.2 Catagonus wagneri
GCTCAGTGGTTAACAAATCCGACTAAGAACCATGAGGTTGCGGGTTTGATCCCTGGCATTGCTCAGTGGATTAAGGATCCGGCGTTGCCGTGAGCTGTGGTGTAGGTTGCAGACGCGGCTCGGATCCCGCGTTGCTGTGGCTGTGGCGAAGGCCGGCAGCTACAGCTCCTGTTAGACCCCTCGCCTGGGAACCTCCATATGCCGCGGGTGCGGCTCTAGATAAAAAAGGCAAAAAGACAAAAAAAAAAAAACGACAAAAGAAAAAAAGTGCTTGCTTGGCATCAAACTATCAGACAAACAAATGCATACACAATCTCATTTAACTTTCAAAATAATCCTGACATATTATTATCATCCAACTTTACAGCTGAAGAAACCAATAACCTGATTCAATAACCTGACCAACAGCGAGTGGGTAGAAAGCTGAATTCAAACCAAGGCCTACAGTCTTTCACACCATGGTCCTTAAATCCAGACTCCCGACTGCAAAATAGTTACGAAATTCCTAAACGATGGATCAGATCTAAAGGTGGCAGTCCCCAGCCTGCTTCAGAGGCTGTTTCTCAGCAGTTGGGAGGCAACGTGCTAAGCAGAAAAATGTGCAAACTATAGGAATTCAGTGGAAATCTTTGGTTTACTATTAACAGAGGGAATCTGAATAATCGGAAGAGATCAAAGTTGAGGGAAAACATTAAGTGTAATCATGAAAATTATATTTGCTGAGCCCTTGTATGCCACCAGACTGCACAGCCATTTAAAAATAAAAGACATAGTTCCTGACAAGGTCGTTTTAATAGAGAGCTTAGTGGAGTTAAATCCATCTTCAGCAGGTGCCTGACTTTCAGTGAACACGCTACAGAAATTGTCTTCGGGAATTAAGATCTCAGGCTAAAATGAAACCACACAACAGGCAATTAAAATGAGGCCACGTACCAGACTGTCCACCCAGGTGTTGGCAAAATCCCTACTCATCAGGGGCCATTTGTCTTACTTTAAAAAGTCAGCGGAATCAGAACAGATTTTTTTCTAAATGCTTCTGATACTCCGATGTGACATTTTTCCATGGGACCCAATTTCCTCACCTTTTACTTAACCGATGTTGGCAACCCCCTAGTTTTATTAACAGGGGGTGTTGACGGGTTAATTATAGGAGGGAATGAGTGCACCTTAGAGACCTAAGTGAACACTCTGACTTGCAATCAACTTTTTTTTTTTTTCAAAAAGGGCCGCATGTGTTGCATATGGAAGTTCCCAGGCTACGGGTTGAATCAGAGCTGCAGCCAGTGGCCTACACCACAGCCATAGCAATGCAAGATCCGAGTCTCACCTTTAATTGTAAATGATTTGCTCCAGCTTCTCATTCACCTGTTGGCCAAAGGGTTTGGCCAGCAATGAATTTGGATGAGACTCCGGCCTCTTAGCGAGGCTAGAAACTTGGAAAGGCCTAATTCGAGGGCATGAAACATTGAAGATAATCTAAACACAGCACATCAGGGCTGCCGTAATACAGCACCATAAGCTGAGCAGCCAGAACCAAGAAATGCATTGTCCACATTCTGGAGGCTCAAAGTCCACGATCAAGTTGTCGGTGAGACATGCAGCCTGCAGGGGTGCTGGGCAAGAACCTTCTCCAGGCCTCTCTCCTGGCGCCTGGTAGTCCCCTGGCTTGTAGCAGCAGAACTCCAGTCTCCACGTGGCCTTCTCCCTGTGTGTGTGTTTCTATGTCCAAACTTCCCTTTTGTACAAGGACCTCAGCCACATGGATCACGACCCACCCTAATGACCTCATTTTAACTTGATCACATCTGTAAAGACTCTGTCTCCAGGAGCTCCCACCGTGGTTCAGCTGTAATGAACCCAGCTGGTACCCATGAGGACACGGGCTGGATCCCTGGGCTCACTCAGTGGGTTAAGGATCCAGCGTTGCCATGAGCAGTGGTGTAGGTCGCAGACGTGGCTCAGCTCTGGTGTTGCTGTGGCTGTGGCAGTGGCGTAGGCTGGCGGCTGTAGCTCCGATTCGGCCCCTCGCCCGGAAACCTCCGTATGCTGCTGGTGCGTGGAACATGTTTACCGATTTGTGGGTGGGAACACTTCGACCCATAACGCTCAGTGTTACCATCCCGTTAATGATGGCTCCAGCAGCCACGGTTGCCGAGGGAAAGAAGAAGGTATCATGTTTTATAGCAAAATGTGGGCTTCAGCATCATGCAGCTCTGCATACGTCTTAACTTGTCCATCCACGAGTTGTGGCCTTAGGAATGTCACTTGTAGTAATTGCTCGAAAATTGGTCAAAAGAGCCTTCAAAAATTTTAAAAGAACTCGTCTGAAAATACATTTTTTTTGGAGTTCCCACTGTGGCTCAGCAAGATCAGTGGCATCTCTGAAGGGCTGGGACGCGGGTTCAATACCCGGCCTGGCACAGTGGGTTAAAGGATCCAGGGCTGCACCTCACGGTGGCACAGCTGTACTGAAAGTGGCCCAGAGCTGGGCTGAGAGCAAGTCGTTTTGGCTGGAGGATTTTTTTTCCTTAAGATTTAGCAATATGCCTGTCGCTGAAATTCGCCCCACATGAGACTTTGAAAACTGTTCTTGAGCACAGTGCCTGGGAGAGAAGGAAAGAGTGAGGGGAAGGGGGGGACAGGGGATAACAAAGCGGGTGGGGTGGGGGAGGGAGGGTGAGCAAGCAAGGGGGGGAGGCGGGAACACCCACCAGGCGCCCAGTGGTGTGCCAAGAGGTGGCGACAAAGACGGGGAACAAGGGGCGCCCACGGGAAGCCCTATAGCTGGCAGCCAGGGACGGGCCCTTACCCCCAGTGGAACAGAAGGTCAAGGCCACCTTATTTCTTGTCATTCTGGCTGTCGGCCTGGACGCGCGCTCGGAGTGCCTCTGTTCCTCATTCTCATTTATGGGGAGAAAGGCTTTTCTCTGAACCCCTGAACTCCACCCGTCCAATGGCAGCAAGAGCAGTGGTGAAACTTCGAGATGTGTAGTCCCTTTCAGAGGCATCTTCTTTTTTTTTTTTTTTTTCTCTTCTAGGGCCGCACCTGCGGCATATGGAAGTTCCCAGGCTAGGGGTCCAACAGGAGCTGTAGCTGCCGGCCTTCGCCACAGCCACAGCAACGCGGGATCCGAGCCGCGTCTGCAACCTGCACCACAGCTCACGGCAACGCCGGATCCTTAACCCACTGAGCAAGGCCAGGGATCGAACCTGCAACCTCATGGTTCCTAGTCGGATTCGTTAACCACTGAGCCATGACGGGAACTCCCAGGGGCATCTTCTAGTCTCAGGACTCAGTCGCTCAGCTCTGTGTCCATTCATTTGCTCGCTGGCTTGCAAATGTCCAGATAAGTTATTTTCTGAAGGGCTTCTTTTGTCTCTTCTGCTGTTCTCAGCAGAGGAAACAATGGTTCACTAGTGACCCCATTTGCCTGTGTCACCCCTATAATAACAAACAGCCCAACGGGAGGGGGGGAGGGGGCTTTTGGGGGTAGCAGATACAAACTCTTATACACAGGATGGAGAAAGGATAAGATCCTACCATTAACACAGAGAAATACGTTCAGTACCCTGATTGAACCATCATGGAAAAGAATATAGCAAAGAAGGTATATATGTGTGTAACTCGATCACTTTGCTCTACAGCAGACATTCATAAATTGCAAATAAATTTTAAAAATAAGTAAACAGCCGTCATACCGAAAGGCAAGAAAGCAGAGGCAAACTCGCGGGGCAGGATGCACATCGGCTTGCAATTGCAAGTGTTTCAAAGGAAACAGGTCGGAGTGTCTACGATGAATGAAAACCCTGCTGGCTACTACTCTTCACTGGTCTCAAACAAGAGTCCATACTCCTTTTTTTTTGTTTGTTTTTTTTAGGGCCGCTCCAGAGGCATATGGAGGTTCCCAGGCTAGGGGCCAACTCAGAGCTACAGCAGCCGGCCTACGCGACAGCCACAGCCACGCCAGATCTAAGCCTTGTCTGTGACCTACACCACACAGCTCATGCCAACATCTTACCTTTCACCCGCTGAGCGAGGCCAGGGATTGAACCCGCATCCGTGTGCATACTAGTTGGGTTTGTCACGGCTGAGCCACAACGGGAACTCCGGGGGCCCGTGTTTCATGGGTGATGGTGCTCAGCCATCCTTCCTCAAGCTGACCCCAGCATTCTCCTGTGGAATGTCCTTATCAGCATTCAAAGTCACCACGTTCCAAAGCCATCTTTCCAGCACAGGGAGTGTGAAGTGATGCTACCATATAAGGTCATTTCCAGCTGCCAAAGTGGTGCTTTCGGTGACAAAGCTTCATGTGTCAGACCATCCTCCCCACGAATCAAGGGCAGGAGGAAAAGACTTCTCGGCTGAGGTCTTGTGGGAGCTGGACCACGAAATGCAGAAATGTGCTGCGTTAATGATGCCTGACATCGATGTGCGCTTGACATCCAAAAATGCATGCCCTTTTTTGGAATCCAGAAAGCCAAATCTTTGAGGAGGGGTGGTCACAGTTCACAAATGCACATCCTGTTCATTTTATAGATTTGAAAGGGTGCCTCTGTGATGACTTCATTTTCAGAAAACTGGAGGAGGAGGGAGCTCTGATTTCCGGGTAATTTACTAGTAACTGGAACTTTTCTGACATTTACCTCGAGGTTCACACTGCAGAGGATGGATCAAAGGAGACAGACATCCAGCCCCCACTGTGTTTGATGCAAGTTATAGAGTGGAATGCCTTCACCTTCCTGGGGATATGTTTTAAAACTTAATATTGCAATGAATTTGCCTATTCTGGAAATGCATCAGCTCTTTTACATTCAAAGCATTTGTCTGCACATACTCTGCTGGATATAAAATGTTTGGAAAAAGAGAGAGAACGCAGAAAGGGACGAAATGATTCAGAAATGTCCTAAATCAATTACAGAGGGAAATGAAAAAGGGACAGTCATTGCCTAACACAGACAATAATTCTGCATTACTGAAAACATAGCAAGAAAAATGAGAAATGCACACCAAATTAAGAAATAGAATAAATCTCTCAGAGTCTTAAAATGTGGAAGAAAAGACTCTCCATGATAGGAGATGGTAGAAAACAAAAATTGTCTACTGCAGTGTGAAAAATTGTTCAAAATATTTTTTTACTCCTAGGCAACACTAGAAAATATGGATTTAGAGCAGTGTTTTTCCAAATCACTGAACTACAGAAAAATAAGTGCAGAGGGAACCATTTTGGGTGGAACACATTTGGATTTCTTTCCACTTGCTTCTATCCTCCAGGTCAGCATAAGCTTATTTCAGTGTCATTCTCCTGAGAACCCCATACACAGCCATAAAACCAAACTGTAAGAAGTTTACTGTAAACATCTTAGAAAAAAGCAATTTAGAAAATTTTTTTCACAAAAGGAAATTCTCAGAGGTCCCACGGTGGCTCAGCAGTGATGAACCCGAATAGTATCTATGAGGACATGAGGATGCAGGTTCGATCCCTGGCCTCGCTCAGCGGGTTAAGGATCCAGTGTTGCCGTGAGCTGTGGTGTAGGTCGCAGACGCGGCTCGGACCCTGCGTTGCTGTGCCTGTGGCGACGGCCGGCGGCTGTAGCTCCAATTCAACCCCTAGTCTGGGAACCTTCGTATGCCGCAGGTGCAGCCCTTAAAAGCAAAAAAAAAAAAAAAAAAGGAACTTCTCATGTTGGAGATATTTGGGTTATTTTTTGCCTCCACAAACTAAGCTTAAGCTTCAACTTACCAGAATGTGGGTGGACCTCATCTGATCAATCAGCAGCCTTACCAAAAGGACCGACCACCTTGGAAAAGCATATTCTGCTAGCCAACCTCTTCATACTTCAACTTCAAGCCTTTTTGGTTCTCCAGCCTTCTGGTCAACCCCATAGATTTTTGGACTTAACCAGCCTCCACAATCACGTGTTCCGAATTCATTAAAATCGGTCTCTCTCTGCATATAAACACACACACACACACACACACACACACACACACACACACTGCTGGCTCTGTTTTCCTGGCGAGCCATGATGAACGCAGCCTCCGACGGTCTATCCTCAATTCAGCCTCAAATTGATCCTTTGAAAGCTGTCAGACTCTGTCCCTCTGTCCTCCAGGGGATTCCCATCTCACTCAGCAAAAAGGCCACGCTCCTTGCAAAGACCTACAACCCACCGGCAGTGTGACGTGTCTGCACTGCAAGCCCACGGTCCAATCTGCAGCCCTTCCCCTCCCTCTCTGCTGCAGCCACACTGGCCTCCTCGCTGCTCCGGGAGGCGCCCTCTGCCCTTGCTATTCCCCTGCCTAGAACATCAGCAGTCTGCATGGCTCTCTCCTTCCCCTCCTTCAAGTTTTTGTCACCTTCCCAGGAAACTCTTCCTCGATCACTATTTAAATCACACACACATACTCCCCACCTGCACCCCCGGTCCTCCTGTCGCAGCCTTATTTTCCCCTGTAGCACCTGTCACCTTCTAACATTTTCTGTCATCTTTTCTGGCTCTCTCTTGTCACCATTAGAATGTAAGCGGCACAAGGGCAGGGGTCTTTGATTCCCAGCTTCACAGAGGACATCGGTGGGTATTTGTAATGAACCAGTGAACGAACACCGTCTGCTCCCTCAGGAAAATCAGCCCGCACTTGCCGGCTCTCTTTTGCATCTTTGGATTTTCTCCTCTGGCTCTTTGCTCTCAGCATAATCAAAATAAAAATCTTCAAGAGGCTCCCTTTTCACAAAATAAGACAATACAGACCAAGCCCAGATTTTTCTCGGGCTTCCGTTTTCAGAGATCCTCTGACCTGATCACTCGATACCGCCCCCCCCCCCCGGGGCAACTTCATCAAAACCCAGGGTTGTAGCCATGGTGTACACACTGAGGCTGGGTGTCCATTTATGTCATGATCTCTGGCCCAGCCCGCTCTTCTGGAGCTGCAGATCCCTTAAGACACCTGCCTGATACGCTTCCCAGCCCCACCCCCCACAGTCCACAAACATCTCCAATCCAACATTTCTTTCTTTCTTTCTTTTTGCCTTTATCTAGAGCCGCACCCGCGGCATATGGAGGTTCCCAGGCCTGGGGGTCTAAGAGGAGCTGTAGCTGCAGGCCTTCACCACAGCTACAGCAACGCGGGATCCGAGCTGTGTCTGCAACCTACACCACAGCTCACGGCAACGCCGGATCCTTAACCCACTGAGCAAGGCCAGGGATCGAACCCGCAACCTCATGGTTCTTAGTCAGATTCGTTAACCACTGAGCCACGAAGGGGACTCCTCCAATCCAACATTTCCAACACCGTTATCATTCCCCCAAACTTACTCTTTTTATATATTCTCTGAATATGATATTTTGTCCACCCAACTTGCCCAGGCCAGAAATTCAGGCTCCCCGATGCCTCCTCCCTCCTGCCCATCATCCCCATAGACAAATTGTCATGAAGTCCTTTGTTTTTCCTCCTAGACCACTCTCCAATCCATCTTTTCTTCAGGAGCCCAGTTCAGACCCTCCCCACTTTGTTTACATTACTACCCAACCCTTTAAAAGCCCTTCCTTCCTCTTGCTTTTTCCTCACCATCTTAGCCTTCCCTGGCTGCCAGGAGTAGTCCCGCCAACATGCAAATCAGATACTGTCATACCCCAGCCTAACCCTGCCCCTGGCTCTCCGTAGTATTAAGACGAGGGACCTAGAGGTGATCATACTAAGTGAGTGAGCCAGACAGAGAAAGACAAACGTCGTATCAAATCACTTATATGTGGAATCTAAAAAAAAATTAATACCAATGAACTTATTTACAAAATAGAAACAGACTCACAGACTCTGGAAATAAACCTATGGCTACCCAACGGGACAGGCGGCGGGGGGATGGACTGGGGCTTTGGGACTGGCACACGCACACCATCGTATGTGGAATGGATGGTCAGCGGGGCCCTGCTGTACAGCACTGGGAATGCGACCCATATCCCGTGATAAAATCCACATCGGGAAAGAACCTGAAGGAAAATGGGTATGTGTTTATGCATAACCGAGTCACTTTGTTGTACAGCAGAAATGACCACAGCACTGAAAATCAACAGTACTTCAACAAAACTTTTAAAAATGGAAAAAAGACCACAAAACCAAAGTAGAGTCTGAAATATTCGATAACCCAAAGCCAACTTACCCTTCTCACCTGCTTTTCACCACATCGCTCCCGCTCTGTATCTTCCCTGTGCCAAGAATGAAGTCCTCGATGCTTCGCCACCTCAGTGCTTCCTGCCTTTATTCCTGCTGACACCTCTGCCTGGAACACCCATCTCCCTTTTCTTAACGCAGCCAATTCATACTGACTTCTAACCATTCACCTGCTGTAACTCCCGCATCTGGATGATTTAGATCCTCTTTGCGCACAGCATCACATACACACTCCTGCTGGCATCTAGCATCTATGACCCTGAAACGAAGTTGATTTACTCACCACCTGCACCTTCCTAAACTTAACATTTTTTGAGGGTAAGAAATACGTCTGTGTGTATTTTGATCCCTCATTCTTAGCTCCATTCCTGGCATAACAGTGTTCGATAATTCTTATTTAAATGAAATAACTGCTTTTTTTGTCAGTTCCCAGCACAGCATAAAGCTAAATGCATCTTAATTAAATGAAATAAGTGGATTGTGACACTCAGAGCGGCTTGAGATTGAGTCAAAGATGAAGCTGCTTTCGGCAGGAGCCTGGGAAGAGGATTCTGTCCTCGGTGGAGGGACGGCTCCTCTCCTATGGCCACAAGGGTGATGAGCCAGAAATATAAAGAGGGATTCAGAGCAGGGGTGGGGGTGGTGGGGGTGGTGGCGAGTGGTGGTGGGGGAGGGGGAGGGGGGCGAGTGGTGACCGGGGAGGGGGAGAGGAAGGGATGATCTGGGGTTAGGACCTCTGTCCATGTGACAGCAGGTAACCCCTAAGTCAGCCTGACGTCCGTTCCAATTGGCAGGAAGCATAACAGAGTAGCAAAGATATTCCGAAGTGGTGTGATAAAGAGAAGAGAACCAGTGGCTACAGAAGAGAACCTGAATGCTTGCCACAGGGAATCCTTGTCTGGAGTAATGGTCAGAGTGAGAAGAGTACAATTGTGTCGATTCTTTTCTTGAGGGCTAAAGAGCAAAATAATTGCATTTAACATGCGCATCAAGGTGCATGGATTAAATGCATAAAGATAACACATTGAGGTCACTTCTTGTTCCACGATGGGAAGAAGGAGAAAAGAGGACATGTGTTAATGGGATTGTATTGGCTGATCGTCCGAGCATAGGAATTAATATAAAACTGTGTGATCAGCTGAAAGCCGGAAGTTTCTCCAAGTCATAGACCACATTTTTTTTTTTTAAATATAAAAAGATCAGGAATAGGGGGAACTTTTGCCACATGGCTTCCTGTTCTTTTCTCAACAACTCATTAATTCACAGTACTTGGGATCAGTGGTTCCAAGTACTGCTAATGGGTCTGATTGTCATAGTCTAGCCTTAGTTTGCAGACTATTACAAGCGACCTTATCGAATGTCCAGCTGAAATCTGATTACACTTTGTTTATGGCAGTGGGTTATATCATTCTGCGACAGTAAATGGATGGCTATTTGAACAGTTCTCTCTGTGTCACCCAGAATAGCTAGGAAATTCCACTAGAAATTTCTTTATATATCTGGAGTAAGGCTTTCACTGCTTCAAATAAAAAAATCGTATGCAAACCATTTACTTATGGGGAGTTACCTTAGTGGCTCAGTGGTTAACGAATCCGACTAGGAACCATGAGTTTCTGCCTTTACACAACCTAGCCCAGGAAGTAGACATGCCCAGAATTACACAGAGCAGAAAATGGAATTAAGAGAGATGGGGAAAAGCTGACTTCAAACATGTATTAAAATCAGGGAGTTCCCTTCGTGGCTCAGTGGTTAACGAATCCGACTAAGAACCATGAGGTTGCGGGTTCGATCCCTGGCCTTGCTCAGTGGGTTAAGGATCCGGCGTTGCCGTGAGCTGTGGTGAAAGCTGAGGTGTAGGTTGCAGATGCGGCTCGGATCCCGCGTTGCTGTGGCTGTGGTGAAAGCCGGTGGCTACAGCTCCTGTTAGACCCCTAGCCTGGGAACCTCCACATGCCGCGGGTGCGGCTCTAGATAAAGGCGAAAAGACAAAAAACAAAACAAAAAAACCATTTACTTATGGTATCAGCCCATTTAGCAATTTGATTAAAAATTAGGAGCTTTTAGCATAATCATTCTCCTTGTATTCATGTTGATTTAAAGTAATCATGATTTCCCTTTTAGGAAAGTGAAAAATAACAAGACTTTGGTGTCAGATAAATATCTTCTGTGTGCCAGCTTTTCTGCTTGGCAGCTATCTGAACCCAAGGCAAATTACTTAACTTCTTTGGGTCTCAGTTTTCTTATCCTTAAAATGTGTATAACACCACCTAACTGTCTTAGTGTGAAGATTAAACTAAATGTAAAATTCTAGAGGAACCCTGGCATATTGTGAATTTAAATTTTTTAAACTAGTCACTCTAAATTTTCTTTTTTCAGTTATTAGCATTTGCTTGCATTTGGAGTTCGTGTCGTGGCTCAGCAGAAACGAATCTGACTAGTATCCACGAGGACACAGGTTCAATCCCTGGCCTCGCTCAGTGGGTTAAGGATCTGGCATTGCCATGAGCTGTGGTGTAGGTCACAAACAAGGCTCGGATCAGGCGTTGTTGTGGTTGTGGCGTAGGCTAGCGGCTACAGCTCTGATTTGGCCCTTGGCCTGGGAACTTCCATGTGCCAAGGTCCTTATAAGACAAAACGACCACAAAAAAAATTGCCTGCATGATGCCTGGGTATCTATACACCTTAGAATCCTCCTTTTCCCATTTTGAAACCTGGATGTTTTCCCATTTCGATCATCTGGCTGTTCTGTGTTCTCCACTCTTTTATACTGTGTGTATTTATTGAGCACTTACTACGTGCCAGACAATGTCTTAGGCACCGAGGGTACAGCAGTGAATGAAAGAGATCAGGTGCGTGCTCTCATGGGACTGGAGCCTAGGAACTAAATGAGTTTGGTTTGGGAAAACGGCAAGAGCCAAAGACTATCAGGGATTCCATTACTCAGAAGGAAAATGCCTTTGCAGTTAGACATGAACACTTACTTATAACACCTGGATATTCTCGACCAGTTCTTCTGCTATCTGGAGTTGTTTTTTCTTTTGACTTTGTCTCTCTTTTCCAGTTCGAAGATCATTATTCTTTGTAGCGTGGACAGAGCTAAATAGAAGTTGCTTACTCCCACCTTCTCCATCTCATGTAGAAACACTTTCCCAGCTTTCCTACACAGAGTCTGTCTTTCTTGGCTCTCCTTAGCCCTTTGGCTTCTTCTAGCTCATTCGACGTAACAGTCCTGACAATGGCGATTATGCTCCATTCTGTTTGTCTTTTGTAGCAGGTCCTTTAAAATCTGAGTATAGGAATAGATATCTGAGCTTATCAGAGCCCTTTGGGCTGCCGGCCACTCTGGTTGTGGCGATGCCACTCTCTTCTCTTCATTTCATCACGTGGTGCAGCCAGTCTCTCTCTCTTGACTCTTTTAGGTCTCTGGCCAAGCACTGAAATTTTGTAACGGTCTCCCTAAAATCTGAAATCATAATGAGTTTTTAGATTTGTCCTGCCGTACATGCAATTATAAATTTTCTAGAGGTCACACAGCAAAAAAGTAAAATGAAATGGGTAAAATTAACGTTAACAAACTGTTTTATTTCACCTACTCTGTCCCAAATATTAACAGGTCAACATGTAACCCACAAAAAATTATTCTATTTTACATTCCTTTTTTTTGTGGAGCTAAGTCCTCAAAATCAGACACGTATTTTATACTTAGAGCACATCGTGGTTCAGACTAGCCCCATTTCAAATGATCAATAACCACATGCCCTACTGGCTGCCGTATTGCCCAGCGTGACTGCAGACCCATCGTGCAGAACGTTATTCATACGATTCTAATATTTCTGCTTCCTTTTAATATTAAGTTAATTCCCTTACACTAATGCATTTCGTTTGTAAA
Organism: Catagonus wagneri; assembly: GCA_004024745.2. Taxonomy (NCBI): domain Eukaryota; kingdom Metazoa; phylum Chordata; class Mammalia; order Artiodactyla; family Tayassuidae; genus Catagonus; species Catagonus wagneri. The sequence goes on from PVHT021183524.1 coordinate 26,586,164, forward strand.
AACTTTGGCAAAGGATAAAAGTCCCTTAAGATCTAAAACTGAGCCAGAGTGTGAAGCAGTTTTTTACCAGGAGCTCAAGTCTTGTGACTTTGGCGTCCTCTCTTTCTCATAACCTGCCTGTTAATGCACCTGACAATTTCATCTGAAACCATCCGCACCTTGGTAGGGGGCCACTCATCATTTCTGTCTCTGTTGTCCTCATCTCTGCCCTTCATTCCTTTTCATCTTCGGTGTTGTAGCTTGACATTAAAAAACAAATAGATTAATCTAGCCTTAAAAGCCATCAGGTAAACAAATGGAAAAATGTTTGATCTCAATAACAAGCAAATAAATGCAAAATAAAAGAACCACTGGGAGTTATTTTGCCTATTAAATTGGAAATTCACTTTTAAATGACAACATCCAATGAGAATAGAACCTAGTGGAATGTTTCTCACACACTGTTGGTGATATTGTCACATCTTTGAAGAAAACTCCTTTGACGATGTGAGTCAATGACTTTAAAAATGTTGATTTTATTTGATCCTGTAATCATCCTTCAGAGAATCTGTCCTATGGAAATTATCAGAAACTTTAGAATTGTTTATATGAACAAAAAGTGAAAGCAACCTCAGTGTCCAAAATGGGAAACAGAATAAGTAAATTACACTACATTCATTAGGCTGCATAATAAATACATATTGAAATTATGATTATGAAAAGTATTCAGCAATAAAAATGTAAGGATGAAATACTAGGTGAAAAGCATAGGATGAAATTTTATATACCTTTAAAATATGTATTTAAGTATGCATTTTAATATCTAATAATGTATAATGTTATAATATAAAATTATCATATAATATTACTTATATTAACATATTTATAGAAGTCTAAGGAAGATACTAGAAAATAATATCCTCAAATGAAAACAATGGTTCCGTTTGGGTAACAGGTTATAGGTGATTTTTTTTATTGCACCATGCTCTATGTTTTAAGAAAAAAGTTGCAATTTATTTAAATAATAAGTTGTACATTTTAAAAGTCATTTGGATGATGCTAAGGTATTGCAGGAGCATATTCATATACTTTCCAGTCGCCCAAGAAAGGACCTGGGTCATCATCCTAATGAGCTCTGAGACTGGCCTTTCTAGTGCTTCTTGGCCTGTTTCATCTGTAAAATGAGGAATTAATGACACTAATTTTCCAGGTCTAAAACCACAGTATGGGAGTTTACATTGCGCCACAGTAGAAACGAATCCAACTAGCATCCATGAGGATGTGGGTTTGATCCCTGGCCTTGCTCAGTGGGTTGGGGATCTGGAATTGCTGTGATCTGTGGTGTAAATCACAGATACAACTCGGATCCCATGTTGCTGTGGCTACGGTGTAGGCCAGCGGCTGTAGCTTTGATTTGACTCCTAGCCTGGGAACTTCCATATGTGTGAGTGTGACCCTAAAAAGCAAAATAAAATAAATAAAACCACAGTATAAGTTTACAAAAGCAAGAGCCAAAATGATCCCTACTGTATTTTTAGAATGAGGCTCTGATGAGATAATATGTATGAAAGTAATTTAAACTATGAAAAGCATTATAGCATTTTACATCGGTATTGCTACTAAAATTCAGCCCTATAACTACACTGGGTGTCGGACTTTGGCAAAAATAAACAATGTTAAGTGTCAACTTATGCACATATTTTGTTTCCTTTATGAGTTGGGCCACAGTGGAAAATATTTCAACAAATTGATGTAGATGAAATAACAGCCCCCCTCAACAAGCGTGGTTCCTCTACATCTTGCAGCATCAGCTTACCTTGTACTTATTTAACTGTTAAAAGAAAAATTTACTTGAGAATTACATTTGAGAATTATGCTTCTTGAGAATTTTTTAAAATTGCTACTGGTGTAGTCCACATAGTAGTTGCTAAAATTACATTTTTCTATGCCTTTTTTTATTCCTGATTTGGTTGTCAAAGCACTGTTATTGCAAAGAAAAATGTGCAACCAGCTGTGCGTGAAAGTTTAAAGTATAACGCAGTAGAAAATATTGGACATCATGAGAGTTTTAAATAGGAAAAATGGGAGCCATTTTTATACATATACGCCAATCAGTAAGACAATTAGAGTTATTCTAAGTTGTTATAAAACTCTTGGTTTTCCATGACTGAATTAATTGATTAAAGAGATGTTTACAATCCTGTAGCTCCGATTTGACCCCTAGTCTGGGAAATTCCATATGCCGCGGGTGAGGCCCTAAAAGCAAAAAATAATAAAATAAAATGTATATTCAAATCTTTTGCTCACTTTTTCACTCAGTTGTTAGCCCTATTTTTAAGGTGTGGCTTATCTAGGATTTCAGCAGAACGCCTGGGGGATTCAGCGTAATGACTCGACTCTGACTGGTCAGAACTTAGTACTTCAGCACCGCCAGGATCGCTCGCGTCTCAGCCTCTTGGGGGCTCTTCTCTGGTGGTCGCCCTGGCGTTCCAGTCTGAGCACGCCCGGCTTGGCATCTGGCGAGAGACTGCGAGGAATCCAGCCTTAGGTCTCTCTTTCTTTCTTGGCCACACCCGTGGCAGGTGGACCTTCCCCGCCAGGTATCCAACCCCCTGCCAGAATGGCGACCCAAGCAGGTCGGCGACAACACCCACTGCGCCACCAAAGAACTCCTACACGCAGGTTTCTAAAGCCACTTGTCTGTGAGCCTCTCTCCTCTGCGGATGCGCTTCTCCGAGAATTACAGGTGACTCAGCAGCCCTGAGCTCTGGGAACTGCTTCCTTCCCCCAGCTCTGCTCTCAGTCTAGGTTAATGTTCTTCCACTACGGTTTGGAAAGTGCCCCGGGCAGAAAGCGGAGATGAATGTACGATGTATCCACAGTGCTGGGTTTTTCTTCTCCTAAGAACAGCAGTCCTGTGTGGCATATTGTTCAAGGTCTGAAGACAGTGACTTCCTTTATTCTGTCCAGGCTGATAGTTGATTACTTTAGGTAGTTAAATCCAATACCTGTTACTCAGTCGTATTCATAACCAGAAGTGCCTTCTTTTTTAATACTAAAATGTTTGTTTATCCCAGAAATTTTACTTTAAAAGTATACTATACACACACACACACACACACAAACACGTTAAACTTTAACCTGAAATTTTGTAAAAATATTTTGAATACCTCCAACTGCTTTTCATTTTTAAATAAATAATGATTTCTCCAAGGTAGATTATTTTTGATGTTGCAATATACTAATAATCCATTTCAACCTTCGGCGGAATGCTTTATTGTATGGGACCATTAAATCATCACTTATAAATGTTTGGATTTCATTGGTGGAATTTAATGAGTATGAAGAGAATTTTTTTTCCTAGTCCAGCAGCTTTCTGTCAAAACAGAAAATGCATGCTAACATATTCCATCTGTGACAACAGTTCGATGCACAAAAGGGCCACAGTTCAAACTGAAGAGGCCATTCAAAGAGAAAATGGAAGCGTCAATAGCCTCATTATTCTGATCATAATGAAATTAAAATGTAAATATAGTCTGCCAAAATGGGATTGTTAGTGAATGCCATACTAATAGATGGCGATGAATACACATCAAAATATGCCTCGTGTACGTGTCTGGAAGAGTAAAATGAAGAGAAGTTTGCCTGAGTCTGTATTTAGGGTGATAATATTATGATTGTAAGAAGGTGACAAAGAAAAAAAAAATCTATATTTATGCCAAATGTTACTAAAGGGATTCATATCTCAACGTGACATTCTAGAAAGTTCCAGATCAGCCCACAAACTAATCTGCTGCATTCTCGGTACAAACTCGGATCTTTGCTGGAAATGCACTGCCTGTAGTTTCTTGAAAGCACAAGAGAAAGGCAATACCATTAAATCTATAACCGTTTCCCTAGTGCAAATACTTCACAGAAGGATCTTTTTTTTTTGCCTTTATGTAGAGCCGCACCCGAACCCGCAACCTCACGGTTCTTAGTCGGATTCGTTAACCACTGAGCCACGAAGGGAACTCCGACAGAAGGATCTTAATAGTCCCCCTTTAAAGTCTGACAAATAGCTCACATGTCCCCAAAAGATTACCTATCAGTAAATTCATATCAATAACATGATTTAGTCTAAAATCCCTGCCACTGCAGTTTCTTAAAGTAACATTGAGCTTAATTGTCTACAATTCTTTAAAACGTATTTTTGTTAGCTATCTGTATTTCAAACCTCCTTCACTTCCCATGGAAAAATTATGAGCACAGATTCTAATTTCAAGAGCTATAACAAAATTATTAAGATTATACTTCATCTTTATGCTTATCCATATATAAGCAGTGTGAGCTATAATGTAATTTTGAGGGGCAGGGATTAGGCAGGATCCAGAAATGAGCTGAAATCCTTGCCCAATAATTAAAAGATCATATCTTGTAAATGTAAAAAATGATGAAAGTTGGCAAAAAGATTTGAAACCAGGAAATCTGAACTCTAGTTCAAGAAGAACAAGATTAAATTAAATGATCACAACGTAGTTACCTCAGTATTCTTCTCATCTAAAAAGTGAGGGTTTTTATCTGAAAGATCGCTGGAGAGCACGTCTCCGAGGACCCCGTAATGCAGCTTTGCAACCCAGATGCTTGCATGGACTATGCAATAAACACAAGAGGGTGCTGGAGCCAGTTTTCTCCATGGCAGAGTCACCCCTTTAAACATGCTTTTCCTTCGAGCTCCCACGATAGCTCACTCTCTCTCTTTCTCTCTCAGCTTGCCTCCCGAGGATTTCATGTACATGATTAATACTGCATAGGAAGTTGCAACCAGGACCAACAACAGCTTTATTGTCCCGGATTTATGAAGTCGTCAGTTCTCAAGAATTCTTGCTTCTCAAAATGATGCCCAACATTTCTTTTGTTTTCTTTTGGCTTAACACTTTCCTAAAAAAAAAAAAAAATTCTCCTAGCTGTTCTAGTTGAAAGTACATTTTCTTTTCTTTTCTCTTTTCTTTTCTTCTCTCTTCTTTTCTTGCCTTGCCCATGACATGTGTAATTCCCAGGCCAGGGATCAAACCTGTGCCACAGTAGCAACCCAAGCCAGTGTGGTGACAACGCCATAAGAGAACGCCTCCATTTTTTTTTTTATTTAATACATACATTTTCTCTTTTAAAATGTCCTGCAACACAGTAGATAATACTGCACTGCAGTTTGATCTCTGGCACTCTTCTGACTTTTTACTTTATTTATTTATTTATTTTTTATGGCCACACCCTCGACATATGGACGTTCCCAGGCCAGGGATCGAGTCTGAGCTGCAGCTGTAACCTACACGGACGCAGAGGCAACGCCAGATCCTTTAAGCCACTGCTCCGGGAAGGAATCAAACCCATGCCTCCAGAGCAACCTGTGCACTGCAGTTAGATTCTTAACCCACTGTGCCCCAGCAGGAACTCCTGGCTTCTTTTATTTAAGAAATTAGGCCTCTTTCTGTGCTAAAATGCCCAGGTTTTTCTGAGCCTCAGGAGAGCCGCCAGCTGAGCTGACACCACATCCCTGCAGGAAGAACGCACGCGTGCCACACTCAATAGTAATCACGCGGAAATTCTGACGTGGATGGTGACACTGTCTCCTTGTACAGTCTTGCTTATTGGATTAGGTGATTCCAAGCCATCTCTTTATTGGATTCTCCTCCCAAGGCTCTTTTAAGGCAAGCATGGCAGGCATTTTCTCTAAGAAGGAAGAAATGAATCACCAAAGAGGGTGAGTCGCAAAGGAGGAACAGGGCAGAGCTGGGGGAGAACCCACCTTCTCCAGCTCTTGGTCCTCAACCTGCCAAGCCATCCTTCCTCCTGAAAGAAACAGGCGTTTCCTTCATCCCGGAAGTTAGAGTGAAACCTCTGACACCTTTTCAAAAACACCTGATTTCATATTAATCCATACATGATTACAACTTCCTCCTTAGAAGAACAATAGGTCTCTTCAAAGTGCTGATAACCTGCCAGCTTTGTGACCGTTGCGCAGATGACTCTGATCTTCTGGGTTCACAACCCTGAAGCATGGAATGAGGAAGGAATTTCTGAGTGCGATTCTTCATGTACCTTTTTTTTAAGCTCTTGTTTATTTATTTTTTTCATGACTTTAAATAAAAGGGGAGGAGTTCCCACCTGGCGCAGGAGAAATGAATCTGACCAGTACCCATGAGGACTCGGGTTTGATCCCTGGCCTCACTCAGTGGGTGAAGGACCCCGTGTTGCTGTGGGTGTGGTGCAGGTTGGCAGCTGCGGCTCTGATTGGACCCCTAGCCTGGGATCTTGCATATGCCTCAGGTGCAGCCCTGAAAAGCAAAATAAATAGATACATTGATAAATAAATGGGGAAATTTTAAAAGTAAGATAGAAAAAAAAAAGGAAGTACTGATATTATGTGTGAATTTTTTCTCTCTGACTGGTCTACATGATAGGTTCCTACAACAGATTTCTAAATACCCGCTTTAATCAGCATCCTAAATTGCTTTCGTCCCTCTGAGTGATACTTTGTTCCCTGCTGTTCACACACAAAGTGCTTGAGCTTTGCGCCGAGGTATGGGCTTTCCCATCCCCAGCTGGGGATAAGGTACAGAACCACTGGATCTGGATATGCTGAGAATCAAGTTTTGGGAGAAGAAACATGCAGTCCCTCATAATTTCTCTCTCTTGGCTTGTCATAATCTCAGTCTATATTGTCAGATTTAAAAAAAAGTAGCTTTTCTTGTCTGTAGTGCAAAATACGTTATCGCTATCAAAAGAGGGGAAGAAAGGATTTTAAGGTGAGTCATCAAGATGTTAGCCTTCCTATTTTATGACATGAGAAGAACCATATCTGCCTGACAAACAGAGGCTCTCACCTTTGCACACTTGCGTTGGCAGAATGGCATCCAGGATAAGGCTTACCTGTCCAGGTGTTAACTTCAGCGAGGGAGTCAGTGCTGTGGTATTGGGTGTATTTCTGTTGGCTCGAGAAGCTACTGGAACTCCCCAAATACTTTTACATTGGATTACCTCAGTTCTCTGCAATAACAGCCTGGATCCATTTCACAGGCCAAGATAAGCTAACGTTCAATTAGAGTTATAAAGTAGTCTGCTCATTCGGAGCGTCAGCTCTTACCTTGAACCCGACCAAGCTGCCCCCATTGCAATAGGAAGATGTACATTCTAATGAAATTGTATGTTGTAAATACCTGTACTTGATACATACTTTCAAGCCTATTCAGCATTAAATGGCATTTCCAACTTAAAAAAAAAAAAAAAAACCTTTGCTGCAAATGAAAACCAAGGTATGTTCATATTTTTGAATATAAATCTTTTGTGCAAATTTCTGATATTGTTAGAGAAGATCTGACGTAATCTGGTAGAAAAAGAATCTTCAGGTGCTTCCAGGGTGGACTGGAACCCACAGTACAGCCTAACACTATTCCATATCCAAAAAAATGGAAATGGGGATGAACGAAAATTATGTGCTGTTTATGAAATACAGGAAACACTGAATATCTTTCTCATTGTTCATACCCAAACATCTCTTTATAACTACTTAAGAAATTTAGAAAACAATAGTAATTTTGGAGAATGTGACAATTAGAGCAAATCTGTAGGTGATTATTAAACACCTAGTAGAAACAGATACATTTTCCCCTCTAAAAATATTGAATGGTTATAATTACAGTTTATAAGAATGAAGGACTCTTCTCGGTAGATGAAGATTCAAGTTTGTGAATCACTGCAAAAAGTATATGCCAAGAAAACAGTTCAATTTATTTGAAGTTAATATGAATATATTCAGCTGACCCAGTGATGTCCTGGTAGCTAGAAAAGGATGTGGCTGAAGAACAAGGAAGATAAACATACAATTGAAATGGGCTTACCTTTTCTGGGACCTTGTGCAAATATTTATCCATCCCAAGCCTCCGTCTCCTTAACTGAAGAAGAGTGTTGACCTCACAGGACTAATAAAAGGATTAAACATTTTTGAAAAACAGTGTCAACTGCAGAACAGAATACCTAGCCCACAGCAAGTATTCATACATTTTAACAATTATTGAACCCTAACCCTAGCCTCGCTCAGTGGGTTAAGGATCCAGCTTTGCTGTGGCTGAGGTGTAAGCTGGCAGCTGACCCCTCGCCTGGGAACTTCCACATGCTGCAGGTGCAGCCCTAAAAATCATCATCATCATCACCATCATCTAATACGGATAGCTTCCTATCCCACTTGGGAGTACCACTGAAGTAGCCGGGTAGTGAAAAGCAGCCCCATTTCCAGAATAACTAGAGATGCTGAGAGACACCAGCCTAACTCTGCTGACAGGCTCCCCACCCACGGCTGCAGGCGGTTTAATCTTTATCCTACACTGGTCTCTGGGCAGGTCTGAGCAGGCCTGGGCCCAGCTGTGATGACTGCAAAGAAAACTCTGTGTGCCCCCTCTTCCTGCCAGACCCACGGAGAATAGAGAATAAAGGCGATCCCAGGCTGCCCAGGCAATGCTTACCATCGCTTTGGCATTGGGCTCCATCCCTGCAAATATAGCACGTGCTTTTTCGCCAGCTGACAGCCCGTCTTCTCCCTGAGAATGAACAGGAGTAACTCTTAGATGGCAGAGTTCATGGAAGCTGTCAGCGATCATCTATTTGGTTTATTCACTCTACTTAGGCTTTGACCAGTTTTCCTGCAAAACGCAAGGTTAGAAAACATTGTAAATACAGCACAGCTTTTAAAAAGGGTGTCAGTAGTTTTCAAAAAGTCACAAAGATCTGAGCATGGTCTTGTACAGGGCAGTGCTTCCTAAGTATTTGTTGAATGACTTACTATCTGTACAGTTGCAAAGCATTCAGAGGCATTGGAAAGCTCTAAAAATCGGTGCTAACATTCACTGAGATATTGTTATGCACCAGGAATTAGCTGCTTTACATACTATCTGCTTTAATCATCCCCCAAACCCTGTAAGATGGGATTTTACTTTTGCCCTAAATGGCAGATGAGAACATTGGGGCATAAAAAACAACTAACTTGACAATTAGCTGATAAGTTGTTGACCTGGAATTTAAATTTAGGCCATCTGTTCTTAAGATTGTTTGGCTCCATATGTACTGTGTTACTTGTTTCCTTATGTAATATTTAAAAATAGAAAGCAAAAATTAAGGTTATGTTTTGACTTGACACACAAACTATAGAACATACGCAGTATCCGTGCTAATAGCATTGTTGCAAAGCGTAGATGGTGAACCTGAGATATTTTTCGCAAATCCCTTCTCTCTTGTCCAACCCAATGTGGTCATAAATTCAGAATGGTAAGATTACAGTCCTAAGGCCACTGAAATAAACCACTGAACCAACATTCAATCACACTTCAGCCAACCGATCTCAGTGTTCCCTAACCCTGGACTGAATTATCGAGATGGGCAGGTTTTACAAATCATTTATTTACAAACATCTGTATCACTTTACAAATTGTTGATACTTCCCTCATGTAGCTACACGCTGCTAAGACAGTTATTCAAAGAACGCTATGTCGCTTCAGAGACAGTTATTCAAACAGCAAACTGCAACACAAACAGCAACAAAAATTTCAGGTGCCTCTAAGAGACAATAATCAAGTCTGGTGAAATATTTTATCTATTTCAACTAAAATTCTAAAGAATCTATGTGTCTACCTACCTATAGCAGAAGCTTTAAATGTTTTGACGCCCAAATCTGTTTTGTCTTCCAAATCCCTCTTTTTGGGGGAAGGATTTAGAAAAATGACAACAAAGGGTTGGCAGGAATTTGTTTAGCTACAAAACAAAACAAACAAAACATTTTCCAGGCTAGGCCCCTGGGGTCCCCATGTCAGTTCTGATCTTTATCTCCGTTTAAAGGACCTTCCGAGCATTGACCTAAAGGCATTCAGGGCTGCTTAAGCTTCCAAGAGGATTGATGCACCCTGTACTGAGCACTTTTCTTCTATTTCCAACAGAGGCTGCGACAATGAAAAATATATTTTATTAAACATTTAAATTCATGGACATTAACCAAAAGAAATCATTAATGATTTGGATTTGAAATTCTTCTTAAAAAAAGTTTTAAAAGTTATTTTATTTTTCTCCTCGTAGATTCGAGACTCTGGTTTCTTATCATGAAAATTTTGAATTCAAAATGTTGGAGCCCCTGGCAGACTCTAAAGTGATGTGGGTTATCTTATTAAAATAGTTAATATACTCAGCGAAGACTGGGCCTTTCCATCATCAGTTATTACAATGGTGTACAGTTGGTTATAAAAGCAGACTCTGCATGAAATATTAATGCAGAGTTTAGGGAACCACGTTTAGGGAAATGTGCGTGTCAAAGTAACAGGAAATACCTCATTGTGTAATGTATGAAGATGTTCCACAATAACTGCCTTCAATGTATCAAAGGATACAACTGCTGCATCAAACCCAGTCTTAACATTTGACCCTGTGGGGCAAAAATAAGCCTTGCTATTAGCAAAGAAAACTAGGCATGCCTGGCTAATTGACTGAACTCCAAGCTGGCTTTTCTTTCCTTGACTGATCTTTAGGAATGTGAAGTCTCCTTGTCTTTCACCTACAGGGTTTCTTTAGATCCCATTCGGCAACATTCAGAGGTAAATAACTACACACGCTGTCTTTCAAGTAACTGAAAACAATGAACCATGTCTTGTCTCAAGCAAAACCAACTTCCAACAAGTGTCTCTTGGTCTTCACATCTTTATAAAACCCAAAAATATCTGAACGTCAGAAAAGGCATCTAATTACTCATTTCTATACTCCAGATACCAAAATGAAGAATTAGAAGGAAAAAATGTTAAATTTCATATAATCGCCACTAGTAGTTTATTCTGAGATATGGAGTCATTTGCTAAACACATCGTTTCTTTTTCTCTTTTACTGCTTTTGTAAAAATAATTTATATGCGTTGTCAGTTCCTTCTAAATTCCTATCTTTGCTTTCTTTACATTATTTTTAAATCAGCACATTGGAAAAAAAGTGCAATTCGATATCCCCTCTTATAGGAGAAATATGTTTAAATAATTTTCTTTTCTATCAAAAGTAATGGAAAATTGCTCTTTCTTTTTGGAAATATTTTTGAGAGGATCAAATTCAGAGACTTGATAACATTGTTTTGCTGTGCTCAGACCTGGTCTTTCTCTTAAACAAGGTGCTATTTAAATTAAATATTTAAATTAAATATTTCCTTACTAAATATTTTTATGGTTCCTATTATATCAATTATGAGAAAGGGTGTAGAAAAAGGTTATAAATTCTATTATCTATACAAATATGCTTGGCACTGGACATACTCATTTCAGTATGAAATTTAAATGGGATGTCTTATGAATGCTAAGCAGACTTTCACCGAGAAATGAATACAATACAACCCAATTATTGTAAATCTGAGAAGCAGAATGTGGAAAAAACTAATCTAGTTTTAAATCACAGTGTCACTACTTAACTAGCTTTGTAACCCATTTTCTCAACCTAAAATGGGGATAACATCATATGGCATTTCTTGTAATTGTTAAAATTAGAAAAACTACATTCTATATAATGTGAGTTATAAAAACACTATTATGAAGTCAATGGTGCATGACTGTGTATAATCTCGAGACTTAAATCTGAATTACCCTAAATCTGAATACCTTTAAAGAAAATTTACCTAATTATGAAAAGTAATTCTATCCTATCCTGTTAAGCCAGGAGACTTTCACATTTAATTTGTGGTTTCATCGTACTTACCTGAATTAGTTACATCTTTTCAGAATTAGGTATATGGCCTGAGTGGTGGGGAACTAAGCTTTATCACCTCCTAGGTCCTTAACTTCCATTCTTCCATCATTTTCCCAACATGCAGTCCCCACCTCTACCGCAGTCCAGTGCCTCAAAAGAATAATTCTTCAGTGCTCTGAAATAAGTCCTTAATTGCCAATGCAACCTTCAGACATTTTGGAATGAGAGACCTAACTTCTCAAGACATCAAAAGCAGGGCACTTCTTAAAATAAATCTTTTGTTATTTTCTTCTGGGGACTTTTAATTTTCATTGAGAAAAGGCTCAAATTACAAAGTAAGTCAAACTTGATTCATGACTTTGAGAGAAACATCAGCTTGGTCCTTCTCCCTGATGTCACAACACGGGTGGATCCCGGATCCCAAGTCTTGGGCTCCTCTCAGCTACCTCTATGCTTTGCAGAGCAGGTCTGGTTCTCAGAAGCCTAGTTCTTTCAGAACTCACTTTAGGATGAAGTGGATGGAAGAATAGTTAAATCTTTCTTGTCCTGGCGGATCCTGATATATCTTAAAGGACTGGTGTGAACAAGTACTAGAATCTTTCATCTTGCAGTCTCCCTTGAAGAGAAATATTCCTAATATTTATGCCTTGTTAATATGCAAATGAGTTTTAGTTTGTGAGCCACAAATGCCCACGAGGTTCATCCTGGTTTTACACAAAAATTGGTGTAGACACAGGATTTCCATATTAGTCTGAGTTCTTTTTTGATAATCCCCAAACTCTCTCCTTGACTGAGTGAAAAGACAACTTCATCATTATTATTTACTACAATTATTCTTTGTATTTCTGCCGCACTCTCCTGACATATCTTCTTGGCTGTCGTGATGAACCATCCAGGTTCTGCGTCCAGGGCTTGGTAGCCTCGAAAGACGCTCATCTGTCTCTAGCTTGTTGAAGGTTGGAGTCCAGAAATCCCAGTTAGGAAGGATACTCCCATGATGCTCTGTTCATAAGGGTACAGAGTGTGGATACATTTTACCTGCGTCTAAATATTGTATTTCTGATATCTCCGAAGTGATGCTTTGGAGAGAGGTGAGGATGGCACATACGGAACTTCATATAGATGAAACAGGTTTCATTTTCCAACACACTTTAAAATACGGTTTCATTTTCCAACACAAGTGTCACGGCATCTTTTCATCTCATCTCTCCAGTTAGTCCAATCTCCTTGGATGCCAGTCCTCCTTTACTTGGATCATCAACAAATATCTCCTGTATTATGCTGGTCTCTTAATTAAAAAGAAAAGGTACTGTGGCTGGCATGGCAATGGATAACTTGGTTTGCCTTCCATGCTCCCTGCATTACTTCCCTTGCTCTCCCCCAACTTTTGCTGTCCTGTTATCCCCATCCCCCCAAATTATTATTACATTAGAGATATGGTGCTTCTTTCCCACCACATTTGACCCACCGAGCGCCCTTCTCACATGAAGAGCCCACACAGTTCTAATCATCTTGAAATCCAGCCCTTGTGCCCTATCACAGCATCACGGCTTTGTCAGACACTTGTTAAACCCCCCAAATGTGGTTTATTCCTTTTGTTGCCGCACTCCCTTCTGCTTCCTACACCTTGGCTTATGTCATACAATCCCGGATTCGGGTACCAGCACCTGCATGACCAACTTTGATAACACTGTGAGATGCAGCTTCCTTGTCTGTAAAATGGGAGACTAACACCTGCCAGGAAGCACTACATGAGATTATAGTAGGGATTAATATCTGTCCCCTTCCACACGGCTTCTGCAGAATTCCCTTCCCTTCTTTTTTTTTTTTTTTTTTCAGTTTAGCAAAGTCCCTTCAAGGCCAAGCGTAATGTCATATATTCCGTAAGCATTCCCAGATCAGCTCAGCCCAGAGCTGTCCCCTGTATGTACCCCTACTGCTCTTAGCTGTGCTATTTCATGGCCCTAATGTACTTTGCATCTGGTTGCACTCTTCCAGAGTACTTGAATATAAGCTCCCTGAGGGTAAACACCATTTAACTTGTGTTCAGTTAGCATCCCCAAAGTGCTTTCTGCACTTTCTGCTTTTTGCCCCGCAAAATTTTAAATAACATACCCACCTCCACCCTGGTTGCTCTATTTTTGTTCTACTGTTTAGCAGCATCTCTAAAGTCTCAAATCCTAAATCTCCTTCAAAAATACAGCAGTCCCAGAGTTCTCTTACGGGGCAGCTGGTTAAGGGTCCGGAATTGTCACTGTAGTGGTTTGAGTCACTGCTGTGGCTTGGGTTCGATCCCTCACCTGGGAACTCCCACATGCCACTGGCATGGCCAAAAAGAAAGGGGCGATTCCCAACACACACAAACCATTTTTTGTTAAGGCAGCAACTTTCCTAGCTTTTGAAACGTTTATACTCTGGTTTCTAAGACTAATGTAGACTAGTATTATTCTCTAGTTTCTATGGCTTAAGTCCTAAGCAGTCATTCTCCTTCAGGCTGGAACATGTGTCTTCTAATTTCTTCCGTATCTTGCATAGTGTTGGAGTTGGTTGGTACTTAAACTATTACTGAATTTGGGATGTCTGAGCCTTCTCCAAACGCACCCTTGATTCAGGGGACAGGGAACACCTAAGGGCAAGTTCCTTTGCTTTAATTCTTCTGCCTTCGGTGCCTGGCACAGGACCTTGTGTGTGCATTTTTCTAGATGAATGCTATATATGTAAGAGCCACATGATTTTCAGATTGTACAATTCGTAGAGAAAAATATTTTACTATTCCTGCCTTAAATTTGTTCTCTGCGCTTTTTGTTGTTGTTATGACAACAGGGAGTTAACTGTCATTAAAATATATATTTACATTACATATTAAATATATGTGTCTGTGTGTGTATACATATATATGTGTGTGCGTGTGTATATATATGTGTGTGTATATGTATATATACACACACATAATAACCTTCACTGACTATTAAATAGATAATTATCCAAAGTCATGGGAAGTCAGTTTGGGAGAAGATTCTTTTTGTTTTTTTTTTTCAGCCACACTGTGGCATCTGGAGCTCCACGGCCAGGGACTGAATCCCAGCTGGAGCTGTGAGCACGTCCCAGCTGCAGCAATGCCGGATCCTTAAGCCACTGCCCTGGGCTGGGGATTGAACTGGCGCCTCCACAGAGACAAGTCAGATTGTTCACCCAAAGCACCACAGCAGGAACCCCTGGGAAATTCTAGTTTTAGGAAGAGCTAACATTCTGTGTTTAGAAGTTACAGACGGTTTTAAAACAAAATTATTCTAATGAAAGTCACCTTTGGTTGTTGCTTGATCTAAAAATGATCTCCATTTGATCTCAAACTTCATCCTAAAATGCAATATTAAAAATAAAAGTCAAGAAGAGCATATATTTTGCCCTGAGCAAGCATCAGGAAAGAAACATTACCTATTTGACAGCCTTCCAACAAAAATAATGATCCTTAATCCTTTTTTTTTTTTTTGAAATTTTATTGGAGTAGAGCTGATTTGATCCCTGATGCTTGTTAAGCCTCACCATCTAAAATTCAGTTCAGAGATTAGTAAGAAAAGTGTTATTTATGCTATTTCTATGAAAGGAAAATCATGGTGGTATTATGAAAAAAAGAGAAACAAAATCTATATTAAATGCTATCAGTTGATTAAATCAATTTAATTCTGAAGTAATTATCGTTGTAGCCTAAAGTTTGGGGAATGAAAGTAAGGTAGTTTAGTGACACTGATTTATGTTAAATTGTAACAAATAGTCATAAAACAGATGTGCCAGTCTTTGAAAACTCAAAAAAAGCCTTTTGTTGCTTTGCCATTTCCAACACTTCCGACAGTGTCATTTCAGCAGATTCACACAGGAAGATATAAGAAGATATTGAACTTGTTTCCCATCATGGTTTTCACCTGTTTTGCTATGTCACCACATTCCAGTTCCCTACTAGCCTGGGTATTTCATGACAGTGCCACAAAATAAACGTCAAACCTCGTCTCCCAGCAGTTTGGATTACTTCTGAATAAATTATTGTTAAGTCATTATTTTAAGTCATTTAAGAATGACTTGCTCCTTGGAAAAAGACGACTTTGGAGAAAGAGTTCAAAATTATTCCCTTATATTCTGTCCATGTGACTATTTCCAAATATGACGGCACAAACTTTATGTTTTTGATTTAGCTGCTTATTTCAAATGTTACCAGAATACATCCGAAAGCCATGTGAAAGTGTTAGAGTCAGTAATATTAAAGGTATGTGTACAATGTAATCAATCTTAAAAAGGCAAGAGTATGAAACAAACCCAAGCTATATTACATCAATAAGAAAATTTCAAAGCAGCAACCCAGTATATCATAGCATTTAGTATTTGGTGAAATGGAGGACTTCTTCAAATTAAGAAAATTCTATCCATATAAACTAAAAAACAAAAAACAAAAACAAAAACAAACAAACCCAAAAACAAACAGGTGTTCCCGTGGTGGCTCAGTGGAAATGAATCTGACTAGCATCCATGAGGACGAAGGTTTGATCCTTGGCCCTGCTCAATGACTTAAGGATCCGGCGTTTCCATGAGCTGTGGTATCGGTCAAAGTTTCAGCTCAGATCTGGCGTTGTTGTGGCTGTGGTGTAGGCCGGCAGCTACAGCTCGTATTCGACCCCTTGCCTGGGAACCTCAATATGCAGCAGGTGTGGCCCTAAAAATACAAAAGACAAAACAAATAAACAAACAATCCTACCTCAATGCCAAAATCTTAGCATTACTTTTGAATTAGTTAAGTCATATGGACCTAAAGTGTGATCAGAAAACAAGAATATATTGGGAGTTCCCATTGTGGCTCTGTGGTTAACAAACCCAACTAGAATACATGAGGATGTGGGTTCAATTCCTGACCTTGTTCAGTGGGTTAAGGATCCGGTGTTGATGTGAGTTGTGGCCTAGGTCACAGACACAGCTTGGATCTGGTGTTGCTGTGGCTGTGGTGTAGGCTGTTGGCTATGGCTCCGATTTGACCCTTAGCCCGGGAACATCCATATGCTGCAGTTGAGGCCCTAAAATGACAAAAAAAAATTTTTTTTTAGGCAATAAAAGCGTAATACAGAGGCATGACAGTTAAGACTTATTTTGAGAAGTGTAACAGATAATGGACATATTCAACGATTATACATTGTTAAAACTATGTGACTCCTATGGTAGAAGTTTCCAGAATCCTTTTCAAATACACCTTGGAATATAAAATGTAGTTTTCATGTTTTTGAGAATTCCGTTAACCTGTGGTCAAGTCTAAATGTAAGCATGCATCCGTAGCGTCACTGAGCATCACTGACCCACCTACTGAGGCCGGGGCACATTTTAGAGATCGGAATTTAGATCAGGGCACGCAGGCCGAGACGACAGGCACTTTTCTAAGGCCCAGATCTGAAGCAGGGGCTAGCTAACAGCATGCCTCCAAAATCCTCAGAATACTTCTTTCACGCACTGTTGTCTCACCGACATCATACAACTGAAATCTTCATGAAGCGGGCCTTTAAAAACAAGAACACAGTGCTTTAATAATGTGCCAAGTATTTAAATTCTAACATTAACCCCCCCCCCAAATGTAGCCATCTACAGTGCTCAAATAATAATGCAAATCACGGCAGTGGCAATTGTGGGTTCCCTCCCCATTTTCTGCATTAAATTAAGTCTCTCAGGACAGGCAGTAATTGTTCCTAAAGTCAACTAAAGTAGTTTAGAGGTCGGCATTGGATCCCTCTCTCAATCCTGGACCCTCCAGACAGAGCGATCTGGGCTAAACATCGGGGTGGAGAGAAAGAAAGAAACACAACCCTGGGCTGGAGCCTGGGCAACTGGGCTTCCCAGGCCTTACCCAAGCCAAGCTCTCAGGGTGACTATTTTGTAATTTACATTTACCAGAAGTTGTCATACCCACATTTAGGAACTTTGCCAATTTCTGTCTGTATGCTCTGTGTACTTACAGAAAGTGTTTTCTCACAAATTAGAAAAATTGATGTCTCGGCTAAGTGGATTGCAGTGAGTTTCACATGGCAGTAAACACCACTAAAGCCCTCATTTCTCAAAAATATGAGTGTGGGCGGTTGAATGTGGAAGAAATGTTAACCTAGGGCTAGTTTCCAAAAGCAGACTGCTGCTCATGACATGATATAAAGAAGGCACGACTAAAGCGATGGTAAAGTCAGTAAACAATATTTTACTGAAACATTTCATTACACAGAAAATCTGCCTGAAGTGTAAAGTTAACTGTCTTACACAAGAAGGACAGACCCATTTTCAAAGACTAATATGAATACAATAAATATGGAGTTTACATACTAACTTATACACAGAAACTCTGCCCCACAGCCATAAAAATTTATATTTAACAGTGCAACACATAATTTAATCATTTATTTGACAGGTTTTTCTTGCTAAACACAAATAACTACCTGGTTTTCATATACATATATATCTTTTATGTATATATTCAACAATCTGTACAGTTTCTAAACATAAAACTCCTAAAAGGCACAACTGTCTATACAACGTGTACAAAAATGGCTGGAGCTGACACAAAACAACAATTATTGGTCAAAAGTTCATGATTGCACAAAGATTAGTCATGAGTTTATGTCAGAAAAATGTGCTTTAAGGAAAGGAGGGTTTTCAAAGAAACCTTTAAGTGTTATATAGAAAAAACCAAAAAACCAAACCAAACCCCCAAATAGAAAGCCCCTAGGTCGCGATCACGAGCCTGTCCTCGTCGTCGTCGCTGCTCACGTCGCTGAACTGCGTGGCCGGCTGCCTCCGGGGCGGGGCCGGGGCTCTGGGCGCCGCTCTGTCCCTGGGGGCCGGCGGCTGGCTGGGCGGGGGCTCGGGCGCGGACGCTGGTTTGCCCTGCGCCGCAGGGAGCTCGTGCTGGGGCTTGGCGGGACTCACCGAGCCGTCCAGCCGCGCGTGCTCCCTGGCTGGGGCGGGTGGATCCGGAGCCTTGCTTGCATTCTCCCGCTGGCCTGGAGGCGAGCCCTGTGGAGACGCGGTCCTGCCGCCCTGAGGTGCACCTGCGGCCTGCGGCTGCTGGGGCGGCGCCTCCCGGGCTCTGTTCGGGGGGGCGGGCAACCCCGGGGTGCCCTGGGCGTCGGCGGGGACTTGGCTCACGGAGGGGATGAGCGCGGGCAGGGCGATGTTCAGGATCTGGAGGCCGGGGATGGAGGCCTGGGGGGCCGGGCTGCTCTGGGAGGGGGGGCTGGCGGTCAGCACCTGCAGCCCCACGGCGTTCAGCGCCAGCCCCGGCGGGCGCGCCTGCGGGCCCAGGTGCCTGTTGGCCAGGCCAACGATGTTGACGGTCTCCATGCTCAGCGAGGGCAGCGGCTGCAGGGCTGGCGCGCTGAGGTTCTGAAGGCCCGGCACGCGGATCTGGCCGATGGGAATACATGGCACGACGCTGCTTAGTTCAGCCACTCCGGCGGGGTTTGTGGGGCCGGAGACGTCCGTGCTCAAGTCCCCAGGGGCGCCCACCGTTCTGTGAATGACGTTGACCGCGGGGATGGTGAGTTGCATCGGTCCCGCTTGGATGGGGACGAAGGTGGAGTAGGTGAGGCCGGCGGGTACCACCTGGATTCCCCCGACGGGAACCATGTTGTAAGGTGTCCTGGATTGCTGCTGGGAATGCAGAGGGAGGTGGCTGAACAAGTGAGTCTGGGGAGAAGGCAGGCCTGGTGGTGGAGGAAGAGTTATTTGGTGCTTCTGCTCCCGAGGGCCCGGCTGAGGTGAGGTCATGGAAGGAGGCGGCCCTCCTGTCTGAGGGCTGCGCTCAGCGCCGGGAGGAGGAAGTAGCACAGATGGGCCCTAAAAGACAAGGCAGAACAATCCTTTGATAGCAGAGCTTTCTTAGTAGTCATTTTTAGCTCTTCTAAAGTCTGTCCTTCCTGAGGTAAAAGCATGTACATTTGCATTTTATAAAAACTTGCTACAAGCTGTATTTTGACTTAATGAATTTCCAACGAGAAACCTATAACCTTAACTTCTTTATTTTCCAGTATAAATAACAGCAACATATTTTATATAATACTTTACATTTTTCAAACACATTTCCTGGATATCATCTTATTTATACTAAGATTAACCCTGAGAGGTAGCCATAATTATATGCTTCTTCCACTGTTGCTGTTGTTAATGCTGTCACCACCAGCTTCACTCTAGTCTATTCTATCCGTCCGTCCGTCCTTCCTTCCTCCCTCCCTTCCTTTTTAGAGACGCACTCTCGGCATATGGAAATTCCCAGGCTAGGGGTTGAACTGGAGCTGCACTGCCAGCCTGCTTAACCCACTGAGCGAGGCCAGGGATTGGTCCCGCATCCTCATGGACACTGCTGGGTTCTTAACTCGCTGAACCACAACAGGAGCTCCAGTTCTACTCTATTTTAGAGATTAGGAGTAATGAGACATTTTGAGATGGTGGTTGGCTATGAGAATCGACTCAGAAGGAAAAAATTACCTGGAGAACTATTCGCATATGAAATAAAAAACTGCCATTAATGAAAAGGTCTGCAGTTTTCATTTGTTCATTCATTTCATCATAAGTGTATGAAATGTCTACTGAAAAACAGATTTCAGAGATTTCCAAGAGTGGGAGAGATTTGGGGACAGAGAAGTTTAGAGCAAAGGCGACATACGAAAGTAATGGAATGTTGCTAGAAGGGCTCAATCTTGCCAATCCCCCCTTTCACCCAAGATTATCATCTAAACACTAGCTTTTCCTTGATCTTTCCGTATTACAGACCTACACTTATATACTAATTTAAATATTAACATAACTTAAATATGAATGCAATTTCATTAAATTATATTGATGTATGATAGTCTACAGAAATCCAAATGTTCATAGTCTTTTTAATTTCCTCCAGTGCTATCCAGTAAACCCAAATCTGCCACATCTAGAAATAAATCCAACTGCGAAAATCAGTCCGTAGGAGAGGGAAGAGAACTGTCAATGAGAGAGAGGAGTGCACGCCTCAGGAGTCCGCAGAGCGTGTAAGAACAGGAAATCATTCTGGGCACAGAGCTGGAGGAGGGGAGGGGGAGGGGGGAGGGGGAGGGGAGGGGGGAGGGGGCCTTCTCCAGGCCCGAGGCTGGCCCTCAGCCAGTTCTTGGGCAGCGGGCTTTCCTAAGCTGCCACAGCAATTCCATCATTCAAGCAAAGTGAACTTCTTGAGACGTTTTTCGGGTCACGTTAACTTTGCCATGGTAACTGGTGGCTGCCCTGCCAACAGGGCCAAAATGCAAAATGTTTGGATAATTCGGTACAAATCCATCATGTCAAAGCCAGTGGAAGAACAACTCAGAAAAAGCGTGGAATACACAGGTTCCAAGATCCAGGCTCTCTATTGGCACATACATATTTTTTATTTCGAGATTTGTTTTTTAAAGCAAAAAATAATAAATGAATACATTGTAAAGAGCCATTTGGCTGTCTTAGTTTTATAACACACCACGTAAACTCTGACCACAACACCTGATGAGAATCCAAAGGACACAAATGTCCTAGGCCTTAAATAAAACAACAAAAAAAATAAGGTGAAAAAACTGAGTTAGGTGTAAATGAGCAATTTAAATACATTATTTTCTGAAGGCACCGGGCTCCTCATATTTAACAGGTTAAACAAAAGGAAAACGGCAACAAACCGAGTTATTACCTGTGTTAAAGCAACAGACTCTCCTGCCACAGGGCTTCTCAGGGTTCCCTCGGGGTCAGGATAGTCTACAGACATCTGGTGGCACGGCGACCTGGGCGCGGCCTCGGGGGGCGCGGCGGCCGCCTCCGCAGCCTGGGCAGCGGGCTGCGGGGCGCCGGCCGCGGGCTCGGGCTGCCGGCTGCAGTCCGACGGCACAGCGCCGAGCACGGTCATCTTGGTGGGCAGCGCTCTGGGCAGAACGTCCATCGGGTCCGTGTGGCCCCCGGGGAAGCAGTCGGGAATCCTGCCGTCCTCGTCGGCGGGCCCCGCGTCCTGGAGGCCGCTCCTGGCCGGGAGGTGCTGCGGGCTGGCCGTGGCCGAGGGGGCGGCGGACAGGACCGACTCAGCCTGGCTGTCTTCATCCTCCTCTTCGTTCTCGTTCTCGTCCTCGTCCGGGCCGTCGGATTCTTCAAGGTCATAGCCCGACCGCTCGTAACTGAATCTTTGTTTCTCATCTATAAAAACAACCGAGAGGGTACATAGCACAAGGTTTTACAAGTGGACGAATGCGATCTTCTTTTTTTTTATAAACTTGGCAACACTATGAGGAATATTCAGAGTAAGGGCTAAAAGTCAGCAAAAAGCCTACAAGTCAGTCGAGGAGGACGACACCGGGAGGAGGTGAGTCAGGGCGGCAGGAATCAGAGAGGTGACAGAGAGGGGCGTGGCCAGGACAGGCTTCTTCAAGGGTGCCCGACACCGAGCGGGCCTCGAAGAGCCACGGGCAGAGGGGATAAAAACCAGAAACAAAGGCTTCAAATATTATACTCGTAACCCGCCCCCCCCAAAGCAGTCTGAACTCTTTACAAAAACAGCAAAGAGTTCACTACAACTTTTTCTGAGCCCTTTTTCTCTACCTGTTTGCATAGCCCTTTTATTGAACAAAGTAGAACAAAAAACAACTGTATTAAGTCACAGTGGAAAAGAATATGAAAAATATATATACAGGTCTAACGGAGTCACTGCTGCACAGCAGAAATGAACACATTGTAAATTAATTGTACTTCAAAATAAATCTGAAAAAATTAGACAAAAACTTGGTGGCATTTCATATTTGTACACAGGATAATTTTCCTTAATATTTTACATATTTCTCCTGTCCTCTGAGTAATAATAGCCTGTAATATTTAATCCTCCTACTTTTTTTTTTTTTACACTAAGAGAGGTGCTAAAGTTTCCCATCATGTTTTTTCAATGGTGATTCAATCCACTTCTCACAGGAAGCAGAGCATTAATTAAAGTCATTAATATCAGCTTATAATGTCATGTTCAACAAGAAACTATACTTAACAAGGAACATTCAAGACAGTCCAGGGAATAGTTTTAAAATTCTCATAAGCTTGTGTGAAACTGGATTTGAAACCCTAACTCGTCAAGATCTTGCAAAATTAGAGGCGCTTTCCCTTAGAAAGATAATAAACTTTAAACAGTGAAATGGGGGAGGAATGTGAAGTCGCTACCCCGATCTGTTGTCGCTGAACTACAATAAAGAAGGCACTGGACCATGGTCAGCTTAGCATTTACACATACTTTCTGAAGAGAAAAAAAATGTAAACAGAGAAGTAATTAATAGGTATAGAAATAATTAATAGGTATATTTCCTTGGTTTTCCAAATGGCTTTTGTCTTAATTTACCTCACTACTCTTTCTATACTACAAAGGTAAGTTCTTAGAGAAAAGTCTCGAAGCACCAACACCAAAACGTTTGGGTATGATTATTTCTGGAAGGTAGAAGAGACTATAACTTTTATGTTATTTTTACAAATAAAACATTCAAGGATAAAACATATGCATTTGGCTTCCTTTAACAGTGATTTCACAAGTCTTTTGTATAATGGTTCTACTATTTTGTTGTAAAATAATACATTAAATAACACCAGCCTATTGAATCTCAGCAGACGCTCGTGCTGGACGCAGGATGGTGATTTCTGGACAAACGCCCTAACTCCTGTCACACGGGTCCCTCTCCGCTACCTTGTCTGGTGTTTGAAATTCGAAAATTAGACAGTCATCGCCCACAGGTTCTGAATTTGCCACATCAGTGCCAAATCAGATATATTTTTAGGGATTTTAATAAGACAAAAACTTAGACCAAAAAAAAAGTGGACATCAGAGAAAGCAGACCAAAAAGAGAAAGAAAAAAAAAAAGGAAAGGAACCAGATGACTGACTAGAGGGAAAAGGTTCCTGCAAAGAGAGGCTGATTTCATCAGAAGCCAACGCTGCTGCAAAGTCTTCTAGGGTGAGACTTGCTTTACCTTAAAAACTATAACTTTTTTTTTTTTTTAAAAGAACAGGCCGACCTTTAAATTTAGGACTTTTTCCAAACCCATCATAAGCCAAGCTCCCAGAAATCAAATAGTGCAAACTCTAGAGACAGTGTCTGCAGGAAGAAAGCAGACACAGCTTGTGTCACCCGGGGCTGATGTAACAGGACACTCATTGGTTAGAGGGTTCAGCTAAACGGTTGACAGGCTGGTTAAGAGCCAAGCGTGGGCTGGAAGGGCTGTGTCACCCTCTGTGGCTACACTCTCTTGCAGGGTCTACGCTACGAACACCACTCAGGCACTCAGAGGAAAGAGCGCTGAGTATCCGCTGTGGTCCAGACCTAGGGGAGGGGAGCTGCCTTTAGCGAGGGGCAGGGAACTACCGCCTGGATCCACCTCCCCTCTCCGCCAGGGGACAATGCTCGCTGCCCTAGGGCATTGGTAAAACTTAACTGCAGTGGGGAAAGGGGATGAATAAGAGGAAAACACACTTCTTCTCCTTAAGGCGGGACAAGATTGCCCTCTGAGTCTGCCACGACAGCTGCGGAGGGCAGGAGACCGGGAGGGCCACCGCCTGGGAACCTGAGAACGGGGTGCACGCACAAGGCTGGGGCTGGGTCAGAACAGAGGCGTCCCATCGCCTCCTCGCCCCCTAGTGCCAACCTCTGGAGCTCCAGGTAGGAGGGAAGAGCGGAACACGCTGGGAGGGGAACAGAAGAGCGGAGGGTGTGGGCAGCCAGCTCCGAGGCTCAGCGCAGGGGAAAGGCCTGACCTGGAATGAACAGCATTCCTCCTGTAATCCACACCCCACTCCAAACAAGACGCGTCTCGACAGGAACCTGAAGCCTCTGGGGGCTCTGATGGTGGCCTCAACTGCAGCACATCTCTCCCACCCAGTCCAAGTCCCGACGGGAAAAGTTCTGCACCCCCCCACACACCGAAAAGGCCAGCAGGAGAGGCTTGCCCCTTGCCAGGCAAAAGCCATCTATGTTAGCCTCTACTGTCTGTGTAAGATGCTGGCTTTCGACAAAAATCACAAAGCACTACAAAAGGCAAGAAAAAAACTACTTAGAAGAGAAAAAGCAATCAGAACCAGTCAGATATGATAGATGTTAGAACGTCCAGAGAATTTAAAATAATTGATTAATATGTTAAAGGGCCTGATGAGAACGGTGAAAACATAAAATGTCAAGTGAGAATTTCAGCTGTGAGAGGGAAACTATGAAAAAAGGAAAAAGAAATGAAATGCTACCAATGAAAAGCAGTGACGATGAAAACTGAAAAAAAAACCCCCAGAATTTTATGCTCATT
This sequence comes from Catagonus wagneri, assembly GCA_004024745.2. Classification (NCBI taxonomy): domain Eukaryota; kingdom Metazoa; phylum Chordata; class Mammalia; order Artiodactyla; family Tayassuidae; genus Catagonus; species Catagonus wagneri. Next base: position 26,611,189 of record PVHT021183524.1, read on the forward strand.
GAAAATAATTTTTAGTGATGAAAGAGAAATACAAACTTTCTTAGAAAATAAAAACTGAGGTGATCCATTTCCAGCCGACCACCTTGATGGTAAATGTTAAAGGAAGCCCTTTAGGAAGAAAGAACATGGTATCAGATTCTGGGAACACGTATTTATCCTCCCAAATGAAGAGCGACAGAAAGAGAATAAATGAAGATAATTAAAAGTTTTTAAACTGCTCATTCTAAAAGATAATGTCCGCAGCAGTCACACCGTAATGTGTGTTTATAGCTATGTGAGTGTAAAAGGTATAACAACACACCCGCGGCATATGGAGGTTCCCAGGCTAGGGGTCTAATCAGAGCTGTAGCTGCAGGCCTACACCACAGCCATAGCAACCTGGGATCTGAGCTGCGTCTGCAACCTACACCACAGCTCACGGCAACGCTGGATCCTTAACCCACTGAGAGGGGCCAGGGATCGAACCCGCAAACTCGTGTTCCTAGTCGGATTCATTAACTACTGAGCTACGACAGAAACTCCCAGAATATATTTTTAGATGAAAACAGAATTAAACTAGAAATCAATAACTGGAAGGTACCTGAAAAATCTCCAAATATTTTAGAAATAAATAACACATTCTTAAATAATCACGAGTCAAAAAAGAAAGTCCCAGAGAAAAGCTAAAAATATTTTAAACTGGATATTAATATCTAACCATCAAAATGTGTGGGATGTGGCTACAACAGTGGTTGACGGGAAATTTATTGTATTCAACACTACTATCAGAAATGTAGGTCTCAAGTAAATAGCTGAAATTCTCATCTTCATAAATTAGAGACAAAAAATAAAACTAAACCCAAGGCAAGGCACAGGAGAGGAATAATAGAGATAAAAAAGGAAATAATAAAATTGACAAAAGAAAAATGAAGTCAATGAAACCAAAACCTAGGTCTTTGTATAAAGAAAAAAAAAAGGAAAAAAAGAAAACTGATAAATCTCTTCTAATACTGGCCAAGAAAAAAGGAGAAAAGACACAAATTACCAACATTAGGAAAGAAGGAGGGGCTATCACTACAGATCCCACTGACATGAAAAGGATAATAATGAAATAAAAAAACAACAACTCTACCCTCTACCAATGAACAACTGGAATTCAAAATTAAAAATGCAATACTACTTACAACAGCATCAGAATAATAAAATACTTAGGTATAACTTTAAAAATGTGTAGGTTCTGTCTGAGGAAAACTAAAATACCGGTTAAATCAAACACGGGAAAATAATGAAGAGATATACCGAATTCCTAGATTAGAAGTCTCAGTATTCTTAAGAGAGCATTTCTTCCCAATTTGATCTATAGATGCCATACAAGTCCATTAAAAATCTCACAAGCATTTTGCAGATACTGACAACCTGATTCTAAAATTTCTACGGGAAAGAAGAGAAACTTGAATAGCCAAAATAATTTTGAAAAAGGAGAAAAGCTGAAGAACTTACACTGAAGACAGTGTGGAAGTGGCAAAAAGCTAGACATACAGGAACAGTAGATTAGAAAAGCGGGTCTGTGGATAACGACCGCACAAACATAGTCAGCCAAATCCTGAAAAAGCCAACTCCGTGGTAAAAGCACATAAATAGAACTAAAATATTTGCACACCCAACTCCAAAAAAAAAAAAAAAAGGCACATACCTTATAGCTTACACGAATAAAACTATAAAACTTAAAAAACCATGGAAAATCTGTGTGACCGTGGATCAGACAGAGACTTCTCACATAAGACACCAAAAGCACAATCAATAAAAGAAACAACTGATAAACTGGGTTTCATTAATATTAAGAAGACTTCTGCTCTGAGAAAGACACCATAATGAGGAAGAATAAGACAAGCCGCAGACTGGGAGAAAACACCTGCAAATCGCCTTTGTGACAAAGAGATTATATGCGGATCGAAAGGGGTCTTTTTGCTCCTTTCCTGTTGGCCCATTTCTGTTCCCTTCCAATCTTCAAAGAACCTAATTATAGGAATGAGATGACTGGGTGATTTAACCTAACTCATGACTTAGGCTCTCCTGAATGCACACCATGCCTCACCTAACCTATTGATTCTCCTCCTAGATAAAAAGAAGTGTAATGAAGAACTAAGCAGTTAAAAAAAATGACCAGCTCTCTGCCCTCAACAGCCTCTTTAAGCAATCCTGCAGGCAGATCATTCGGGCAAGACAATATCCAAAGAGAGAGGCAGCCAGACAGCACACAAAGGACTATGATGCAGAGCCCATCCTCCTGCTCAGTGGGAAGTTCTCTGAGATTCTCCCTCTCCCCCTTTCCCTTTAAAAACCATAATGCTGAGCACAGTCTCTGGAGCTGGTGTCTGCGCATGCGTCCACCTTCTCCCCACGTTGCCGCCTTTTCTGACTAAATCATCTTTCCTTCCTACTGACACCTGCCTCTGGAATTATTGGCTTTTAAGTGGCAAGTAGCTGAACCTGAGTTTGGTAACAAGATTATGTTTAAAGATCACTTAAAAATTCAACATCAGAAAGCAAACAACCCATTTTAAAAAATGGGCAAAATTTCTGAAGATACATCACCAAAGACATCTGGAAAAGCTGCTCAGAGTCATCAACCACTAGGGAAATGCAAATTAAGACCACAGGGAAATACCGCTCTACACCTACTAGCATATATATTTTTTAAACGTGCTGGTAAGGTTGCAGAAAAACTGGACTCTCATACGTGGCGGGCAGGAATGTAATTGCAAAGGGCCCAGACACTTTGAAAAACAGTTTGACAGTTCCTGACAAAGCTAAGTGTATACCAAGTTCAGAACTCAGAGACTGGACTCCTAGTATCAAACCCTGGGGAACTGGAAACGTCATTCACATAAAAACCTGTACATGAATGTTTTATAGCAACTTTATTCATGATTGCCAAAAACTGGAAGGAATCCAGATTTCTTTCAAGTGATCAGTGGATTCTATGGCACAGCAACACGACTGAATACTACTCGGCAACAAAAAGGGATGAACTATTGATTCACACAGCAAGAGAGATCAATCTTACGTGTATTTCGCTGAGGGAGTCAGACTCCCAAAGCTACTGGTTCTGATTCCTTGCATATAACACTGGAAAATGGAAATACAGGGAGGAAGAGAGAGCAGTGGTTGCTAGGGGTTGCTAGGGAATTTTATGGTGTGTAAATAAAAACTTGGTTAACCAGGATGTGGGGGAAACCTAGGCTGAAATGCAAGCTGAGCCAGACGACTGATTACAAATGAACCCACAACCGCCACCTAGGTAACCCTGGCAAAGAGGATTCTGACCAGATACAGTAAAGGCTAAAGACAAAACAGGCTGCACAAACACTGTGCTGTGGCTGTAAATCTGTTTTGCTTTTTTTTTTTTTCCCCAGGTGGGTCAGCATTTCTGGAACCAGCTTACTAGGTTTCTCACTGCAGATGAAAGAATAAAAAGGATATGGAGCAGGCTAGGATAAACTCTGTGGTGCTGGACTTCGAATTAGAATGATCAGTGCCAACTCATGTTCAAGTGTATTTATAGGTGTGTGTATACACACATATACAGACACAGCCAGAAACGCGGATGTGTGTATGTATGAGTTAGCATTTCCCAGCTCTGTCCAGCGAGAGGAGCGAGAAGCAGTGACAGGTTAGAGCCATGAACACACCACCTAGCGGCTAGAACTTGGTTCGTAAATACCATGCTTTGCTTTAGTAAAGGGAACCAGGGGTCCTTTGGAGAAATGGTCAGTTCCAGGGCTGGAATATCTGGGGATGTCAGAAAGTAAGGAACTGCTCAAAGAAGAAGCAGGTTGAAAGGGTACAGAAACAGACCTCAAAAAGTTCTCAATGGCCTATGAGAACTTGAGCTGCACAATAAATAATAGTACTAGATTTACCCCAAAGCATAAAACATCTCTGAGTCCATATTGATGCAAACGAAGGAATGAATGGACAAATGGAGAGATGGTCATTTTTCCCTTGCAGAAAATTCTAATTAATAAATTAGAGCACTAGGTGTTCCCATCGTGGCTCAGCAGTAACGAACCTGACTAGCATCCGTGAGGACACAGGTTCCATCCCTGGCCTCGCTCAGTGGGTTAAGGATCTGGCATTGCCATGAACTGCTGTGTAGGTCGACCCATGTGGCTTGGGTCCCCCATTGCTGTGGCTGTGACTGTGGCCGGCAGCTGTAGTCTGATTTGACCCCTAGCCTGGGAACTTCCATATGCCGTGGGTGCAGCCCTAAAAAGGATTAAAAAAAAAAATTATAATACTACGTAATTTTTTACTACATAAAAAATTATAATACTACGTAATACCACAGGCAAGACCCATCAACACCTGCATAGTCTCAAGTATCCACAAATATTTAATATTTATAAAGGAAATAGCAGTAAGTTTACAGTAGATAGTCCTGGCAGATACCACCTTAGCCAGGCAGTGAAGGTTCACGCCTACTTATAGGACGTGCCCCTGAAGCAACGCACTAAGCAGCCTCATCACCCTCTGGGCCCCTCCCAGCAACATCCAACCTCAATCCGGCCATGAGCAGCTATCAGAAAACCCCAAGCGAAAACATTTGACAAAATAACTGATCAGTACTCTATAAATTTCAAGGTCATGAAAGACAGGACAGACTAGGAATGTGCTGGAGGAGCCAATACCAACAAGTGCAACGTGAGATCCTGAAGGAGAGCCTGGGGCAGGAAAAGGGTATCAGTGGAAAAACTGGTAGCCCTGCGCTTTAGTTAGTAAGACTGAGCTGAGGTTAATTTCTTAGTGCTGACAACACTCTACAGCTATGTAAGATGCTCGGATAAGGGGAGGCTGCCTGAAGAGTATACAACTCTCTCTACTAGTTTTTCAACTTTTCTAGAAGACTACAATAACCTGTTTTTTTCTCTTTTTAATGGCATTAAACAAACAAACAAAAAAACCTATATGCCAAGGCCCTAGAATCTTTTATTTTACTCTATTGACACCAACATTCGGTCTCATTCAGATCAGCGTGCAGTCTCCATCTCCCTGCCGTTCTCATTATACTCATCCAGATTTCTCTTTCTGAAAACAATTTTTTTCTCTATTGTTTTATAGGAAGCTATTAACTGAAACAAATTCCAGCACTTCTCTTGGTTAGTTTGAAGGCAATGGAAATTGCTCCAAAATATAGCCTAACCTATACACAGGCTTTAAATATCTGGCACCTAAAACTGTTCTTCTCTTGTATCTTGTACCTATTTTGCATTTCTCATTTGGTTGTACATATGATGCCTGAGCGGCTCTACTCGGTTCTAACCGTCGAGACTCCGAGAGAACCCGGCTTAGCACGACACACAGACCAGTGCTGTCTGATCACAACTAAATCAAGGACTAATTAGGGACCTGACTTCTTCTCAGACCATGCTTTAAAAAAATTTTTAAAAGCAGTTGGAGTTCCCTTCGTGGCTCAGTGGTTAACGAATCCGACTAAGAACCGTGAGGTTGCGGGTTCGATCCCTGGCCTTGCTCAGTGGGTTAAGGGTCCAGCGTTGCCGTGAGCTATGGTGTAGGTTGCAGACGCGGCTCGGATCCCGAGTTGCTGTGGCTGTGGCGAAGGCCGGCAGCCACAGCTCCTGTTAGACCCCTAGCCTGGGAACCTCCATATGCCGCGGGTGCGGCTCTAGATAAAGGCAAAAAGACAAAAAAAAAAAAAAAAAGCAGTTAATTATTTCTAAGTGTAGAGCCCACAGCTCAGAAGTGTCAGAGCCAAGATTCAAACCCAGGTCTGTCTGGCTCTGGAGTCTGTGCTAAACCTTCCACATTTAGATGTCATATTATTAAAAACCTAAATGCTGAATCATCTGAAAGAAGGTCAACAATGAATTACAGCAAATAACCTAGTTTATAAATATGCATGAGTTGAATGTATATAGGTACAGACATTAAGCGCGTCAAGTAATTGTTTTATTATGAATAGTAAACACATAATATCCACAAGATGGTAAACTAATAACCTTTTCAATTTCACAACCGTATTTTACAGTAAGTATGGAAGAGTAAGAATAATTAAACTATAAATCTTTTAAATTTTTTATTTTACATATAAAGATTTCAGTGTATGTAATTTTAAAGAAGGATTCATAAAGAATACCATATGCTTCCTAATGGGGGGGGTGAGGGGGTGGGTAAACTATTTGGCTCTGTTTTAATCTGTTTTTGCCTTGATCATATCACACTTCGGACGAAGTTCTCAGCATTATGGGTGGGAAGGGGCACAGGCTGGCAGTGGCCCTGGACTTTCTTTCTGCCTGGACAGAACCACCTGCCTCCAGCTCCCAGAGGACTTGAGAAGGGCTGGGATTCTTTCCTATAGTTTTCCTTCCCCAAGATAAGGACCAGATAATGTTTCTCTCTGTGTGTTTGTTGTGTCTCGAAACTCCTGAAGGGAAGACCACTGCCATAGTCTGGAAACCTGAAAATGAACTTTGGATCACTGCATTTTTGTTAAACAGATCCTAGAGTGATAGAAACAAGATAAGAACAATGAACGGAAGACGAGGGCATCTTTTAAAATATCTGCGGCACCAACACAAAGCCCACACACCTGTGCTCCCTGGATTCAGGCTTAAGAAAAAAGTCCTTTCTTGTTACTGCACTGTCCCCCTTCACCCCCGCCCCAGAGAAGACTATTACCACACGACCCAGAAAGAAAAAGTGACTTGTCCACGACTGCAGGTCAACAAGATCAAGGACACAGACTTGTCTCCTCTCAAACCTGGCATTTTGGACTTGGTGGTCTTGCTCATTTTGCCGCAGTGCAGCACGGGAACCACAGGGAACTTCGATGCCGAGCCCGTTATCTACAGGGACTGCCAAGCCATACCTGCTGGCCCCGTGGGGCTCTGGCTGTTCTTTTAAATCAAGTTTTAGCGGAACACAGGCAGGCTCATTGTTTACACACTATTTGTGGCAGCTTTCCCGCCACAGCCACAGGGTTTCGGCGTCATGCCGAGACTGTGTGGCCCACAAAGCCACCTAAAATATTGATTGTCAGGCCCTTTACAGAAAAGCTTGCCAACATTTTATTCTGTTGTCGTGTTTAAATCTAACAGCCACTTGGGACACCAGATTCATCTTATAAAAGGAAGTCAAGAGACTTATGTACACCTAGAAAGCATCAAAGCCGGAATTTGCAAACAGGTGTTTTTTGTTTTTGTACTTAGGAGTCCTGTCACTATTCCAAAAAGATATACTACATGACGACTGGTTCTTCCTCCTTGGCATGTACAATACAGACTGTATTTTATTAAAAAAATTTTTTTAAATTATAGTTGAGTTACAATGTTCTGTCACCTAAAGACGGATTTTAAAATCTGGCTTCAGTTGAACTGCCCTCATCGCTGCCCGACAGTGACCCCTGCTGGCCAAAGCCAGGAGGGCAGTCCTCAGACAGGCTCCAGCCGCCCCAGCCCCACAGCAGGTGAGGGATGTCTCCTCCATCAACATTCTATTGTTGTAATTTGTCTGTTTTTGTTTTTCTCATACATTTAGAAAAATTGCTCTGAAATCCAGACAAACAATGGTAACCTGGGGAAAGACATTTTGAAAGCATTCCACTACTGCTGCAATTGAGTTTTGTTTGGCGTTTTTATTAAACTATGTTTTTGTCTTAACAACATAATGGGCCAGAGTTTAACGTTTGTTAACTTTAGTATGTTAACCAAGTGGCAGGCGTATCTGCGTTGTTCATTAATGACATGAAAAACTCTTTATTTTCACTATAAATCCCAAGACCTATCATGGTTTCAGACTGTGAGTGGAAGTTTTTCTTAAAAGGAGTAATAATATTTTCCATTAAAAATCCCAGTGACAAAACCATATTCTACAGCTTTCATTTTGGAAGAACTTCATTTAGAAAAATCCACTAAATTTATTCTAAGGGTAAATGTGATCTGGGTTTTAGATCCTGTGATCGAACACCATCTTACACTAAGTACTTAACCTCCAACAAGAATAACGTGTCCAGTTGCGCTTTGCCACACTGGATGGTTCTCCCAGCCTGGCAGTTGAGGGCACATATTAACATTCCTAGCATTGAAGCCCGGCAGTCTGTCGACAAAAACATTCTTTGGATCAAGGCATGAAAAGCAAATAGCCGGCAGCATGATTTTTGACACAAAGGGCGAAAATGAAAAAGTATTTACTAACACCCCAAGAATACAGGGACAAAATTCCTGAACCTATATAATTCTGCATGGCAGGGCTGCAGGGGTTCGACTCTGCATAGGCACCTACTATAATTATAGCTCGAGTTGCCAGTTTCAAACTAAATGGAAACTTCTCTGGGAAGTCCAATGTCTGGATTTTAATGGCTGCCTTAGATAAACTTTCCCTGTGCTTCATTCAAAATAAATGTCTCCCAACGTCTCTAAATTTATTCCATTTGAAAATCAGAACAAGAATTCATCTGCTGAAGGATAAAGTGGGCAGCTGGACAGCCTGCTGTTGCCAAGGGCAGTAAGAATCAAGTATCAGGGGACTTTGGTCCTTCATCACAGCATCTTCACACTGACCTTTAATAAGCACTCTATCAACCAGGGAACATGCACATGCTGGACAAAGACATTCTGGTGGAGAGCAGAGAAGGGGTTTAGAACACTCAAAAAAAAAAAAAAAAAAAAAAAAAAAAAAAAAAAAAAAAAAAAAAAAAAAAAAAAAAAAAAAAAAAAAAAAAAAAAAAAAAAAAAAAAAAAAAAAAAAAAAAAAAAAAAAAAAAAAAAAAAAAAAAAAAAAAAAAAAAAAAAAAAAAAAAAAAAAAAAAAAAAAAAAAAAAAAAAAAAAAAAAAAAAAAAAAAAAAA
>PVHT021183524.1:26620132-26704606 GCA_004024745.2 Catagonus wagneri
GAAAAGACTGAAGATAAGGCCAGGAAAAGAAATACCGTAGATAAGGACAAAAACAAAAACAAAAATCTAGGGTAAGCCTTTGGTGAAAATAAATAAAACAAGGCAGATATAAAGGAATAACTAAATGCTAACACAGAATAAAAAGACTTGGACTTTCCCCAGAAAACCAGAAGCTGACCGAGATTACTAAACATTTTTTCCTATAAACCTAAAAACACTAGCCTTAGGTTTCCGGGTGCTATTCTGCAGTCTGGCATTTACAATCAGATCTCTCAAGTAACATCCTTGTGGTTTTTCTTTAAAAAAATTTAGTCCATTTCCAAGATGTCCGAGATAATCAAGGTTTAAATGTCTGTAGCAAGATTGTGCATATTCTGTTGGCACTGACTGTTTAGGTATATGTGACTTCATAAAAGTGTGCTGAATCTAATAGTCCTTCTTTGTTTCTTTTCTTTCTCCCGCTGCACCTGTGACATATGGAAGTTCCCGGCCCAGGGATCAAATAGGAGCTGCATCTGTGACCCACACCACGACCTGTGGCAATGCCGAATTCTTAACCCACTGAGGCCAGGGATCAAACCCGCGCCTTCACAGGGCCAACACTGGGTCCTTCACCTGCTGAGCCACAGTGGGAACCTCCTAAGAGTCCTTGTTAAGGAGATGTAGGACTTCACTTCTCACATAACTATCCCACTGCTACTGTGACATACGAAGGTGGCTATCAAAACTACCTAAGAATTTTATTCAGTATCTAGAGAAGACTGAAGGCCATGAATTGTCATGCCGATCAAGACTTGAGGTTTCAGTGTACTGGTTTCCTAAGAGACATGCAGCTCTTGAGTTTGGCTATTTTTCTTTAATCACTGTTTAGTATTTAGCAGGCATCTGCAATCTAGTAGCATAATTGAGAAATTTCGACTGTGTTTAGGAAATCCTAGGTGACAGAGGAGATTCAGCTGAGCGGGTTTACTCAGTGATTTTAAACCTGCACTCTTCACAGGGCAGACTAGGAGCGGCCCGGACAACTGCAACTTTGAGGGGAAAATGAAAGGCATTTGAAAAGCCGCTGGAGTCACTCACTACCTTTCGGACGGAACACTGGTAAGAAACCACTGTGGCACCTGCTGCTGGCCAAACCTTAGCATTTTCCTGAATGCTTATTGTAGCCGTGCCGCAGATGGAATCGCAGTGTGGTTTCTAGCCGTGTACTTTGCACGGGGCCTAAGACCAGAGTTAGAGTAAATGAGAGTACGAGAGAGAATATCACAACCCAGACGCCACAGCAGCACCTGATAAAACTGTTCACCGTTAAAGGGAAAAGACAGCAAGTTATGTGGGAAAAGATCCTACATCACGCAATGCAATTTTATCACTTATTTTCATGTATTGGAAAATGAAAATACAGGAGAATGCGGAATACACTCTCAGGAATCTTGAGATGGCAGCTGAGTCTTGGAAGGAAACGCTGCCTTGAGCCTGAGCCCTGGGAAGTGGGGGTGGGGGGGTGTCTCTGTCATCCGGGAGGGGGCAGGGGGAGGTCCTGGCATGTACGACCACTAGGCACCAACCAGCCTCTGGACCCTCGGCTTCCTTCCACCAGCAGATGGACACTTCAAAGTTTAAAACTGTGATACTTGAAAATATTTATTCTCCCTATTTTTTTTTTAAAGTTAGCCACTTCTCCTACTACTAATCCATGGCTAATAACTTGTACTTTCCCTTGGAAAATGAAGTCGATAGTAAAATGAAACACTTTGTAACATAACACTGCTTCAGCTTACAGCATGGGCAAGGTGTTAAAACATACACGGAAACATTAAGGTAGGAGAAAATCAAGTCCTGATCTTTCATGACAGTCTATTCTGCGGGGAAAGTTCTACACCACAGCGCTGCTAAGTCAGAGTAAAAAGTAGTTTCAGGAGAAATAACGTTCTCTAGTTTAATAAATGAAGAGCAAGATTTCAAAACAAGTGATTATACATTTATAGATATACATACAAAATTGTATGTCACAAGGGAAAAATCTTGTCAGACTTTCCACCCAAACCCGTAAACTCCATCTGATGGAAAATAAAGGCTGCTGAAACACTGAGGTACTTTGTTTATAAAAATACTCTCTCAGGGAGTTCCCACTGTGGCATGGTGGGCTAAGGACCCCAGTTGTCTCTGTGGTGGCGAGGGTTTATCCTGGCCCGGTGCAGGGGGCTAAGGATCTGGTGTTCCTGCACCTGTGGCACAGGTAACAGCTATGGCTCGGATTCGATCCCTTGCCCAGGAACTTCCATATGCTGTGGGTGTGCCTCTCCCACCAAAGAAAAAAAACCCTTTCAGAAAAAGATTTTTGCTCTGTGTTAACATTTATTTTTATTCTTTTAGTCATTACTGTTTAAATTCCCACTATAAAATAAAACAGCAGTGGCAGGAAGAAAAAAAAAAACACAAAGAAACAAAAGCTCAGCAATGAAAATTTCAGGGACATAAATGAAAAGCCCTACTGGATTTGTTTCCTTGTTTCACAATCACTGGAGAAAATAATCCAGATTAAAGGTCAGATGCATACGGGACTAATGAGGCCAATGGCTTTAAATTACTTTAGATGATACCAAAAAAAAAAAAAAATCAGACTTTCTTAAAGGAAGATGCTGAAACTCCCCAAGACAGTGTGACCTGTCCCCAGCCCCTTTGCTCTGTGTGGCCCACTCAACTGTCTCACCCTGTCCCATTTAGGCTCCCAATCTCTGGGCTTCTGCCCAAATGGCTCCCTCGGTCCAGAAGGCCTGCCTTCACCTACCCTCGTCAGTACTTTTTCAAACACCACAATCTATGGATAAACAAACCCTTCCCTTCCTCCAGGGGACCCTTAGTCATCCTTCTGCTACCAACTGGGCCGTCACCGCCCCTCCCAGGGAAGTGAGCCCTGCTGCGTCTGCGCTGATGCCAACCTCACAGCCACGGCCGGGGAACTCCTGCGGCAGCGACAGGCACGTAGTGAACAAGTGCTGCGGTGCTAGAAAAAAGCGAATCAATCAAAAAGAAAATAAACTCCTCCTCTCCGGATCCACTGCAAAAGCGAACAGAGCGTTATCAACCTGGACGCACTGTTACTGTAGATGAAAAAATGGAATAATCAGAATAACTTAAAATCCCTTCTAGTCGTCTGGCTTAATAACCAACGAACACCATCATCGCTCTGACAATCCTATGTTGACCGTGGCCAAATCATGGAAACACGACAGGCAAAGGCATGAAATATTGTACTGTAACTACTGTTATACCTATTCAATTGTCATGAAGGAACTTAATGGAAAACTAATACATCAAATTCTAAAACTAACATCACTGAATCATTTCCTGGCAGATTATAGGTCATTTTCTCCAGTCATTCATTCGGTCAACAACCATTTACTATCCGTTGCTTGATAGCCACGATCCCAGCTAGGGCTGGCGACAGAGAAGTGAACACAAGGAGATCCCTGTCCTCATGCCTGATTTTCTAGCTGAAAGAAACAGAGAAATACACACACACGCCCTGGTGGTGGTAACCGCTATATGGGAAAATCAAGCAGGAGCGGGCAGGGGTGCTGGCAGTAGTGAGGTGATTTTTCTCCTGGGAGGTTCAGGAAGGCCTCACTGATAAGCTGACACTTGAACAGAGCACCGAGGAGGTGGTGACTGTCTCAGAATCTGGCAGAGGGCGTCGCAAAGAGGAGAGGGGGCCCGAGACAGGGCCTCGCTGGCTGTGCTCACTACCCAGCAAGGCAGTCGCTGTGGTCGCAGCCGAGGGAGCTGGAAGGAAGCAGGGGGAGCCGGGCTTCAGAGACGGTGGACAGGAAGGTGAGTGGGCCGGGAGCTCGTGGGTACAACACTCCGCGGCTCTGCACGAGACAGGAAGTCGGTGGAAGGTCTGAAGCAAAGTAATGACAAATTTAAAAACCGCTTTGGCTGCTGTGTTGAAAGCAGTCTGCGAAGAGGCAGGGGCTGAACCCTGGGGGCCGGCCGGGCGCTACCGCAAGCAACTAAAGAGGACACGCGGGCGGCCTGGACCGGAGCTGGGCGGCCGAGGGGCTTCCAAGTGGCTGGCTCCTGAACATTCTGCAGAAAGAGCCGAAGTTTCTCCTGGTGGATTGGAGGCCAAGGACATCAAGGAAGACTTCAAGAGTTTTGGCCTCGAAGCTGGAAAGACGGGAGAAGACCGCGGGAGAAGCGAGCTCCTGCGAGGTACGGGGTAAACCAGGAGCTGGGGGCACGTGACTCCAGGTGCTTTTTAGCCATCCAGGTGGAGACGGCGAGTGGGTGGGCAGGGGTCGTGCAAGTCCGGAACCATAAAGTCAGAAGACTGGGTGAGACCACACAGGGAGGGGCTATAGACAGAGACGAGATTTGAGAGCGTGGCCCTGGGTACCACATCGAAGGGCTGGAGAGAGGAGGAGAAGCCAGCAAAGAAGAGTGAAAAAGAACATCTAGTATATTCCAGGCTAGTGTGAGCCTCGGACGCGGTACCTCCTCCAGATACGCAGTGTTACGCTGCGGGCTTCTGGGCTCGCCCCTCTAAGAACACAGACAACTGAAGAACTGCCAAGTGAGATCCGCAAACTATCATCCATTTCATGGAGTGAAACTGCTTCCCAAAGAATAAGATCCAACCTTAGGGAGTTCCCGTCATGGCTCAGTGGTCAACGAATCCGACTAGGAACCATGAGGTTGCGGGTTCGATCCCTGGCCTTGCACAGTGGGTTAAGGATCCGGCGTTGCCGTGAGCTGTGGTGTAGGCTGCAGACATGGCTCAGATCCCTCATGGCTGTGGCTGTGGCGAAGACCAGCGGCCTGGGAACCTCCATATGCCGCGGGTGCAGCCCTAGAAAAGGCAAAAAGACAAAAAAAAAAAAAAGTCCAAACTTAGGCTAGTAATCAAGAAAACAGAAAGACCGCGCACTACCATCCACGGCCTCAAATTAAAATTCATACAGTATCGGGTGCCGTTAAGGATGTGCAGAAATAGAAACTGTTCCCAGACGACGGTTTATAATGATAAAGCAAAATTAGTTTTCTAGGGGCCTACATACAAGGTGGCACTGTTGCTGCAAATTTAGAATACAGACTTAAAACCGTCACAGAGACGTGTGCACGCATGTTAAACGAAATGAAAGAAAGCCCCAGGAGCAGTTAGGGTTTGCCTCTGGGAGAGTGGCTGGCAAAGGTGGGTGAGGCGAACTGTGTTTGATGTGTAAGGCCGTACTTAGCTTGTTTTTTTTTCCAAAAAATATGCTGAAGTTACGAAAAACCTGAAGCAAATACGAGGCAGTACTTACAATCCTCGCCTCTGGTGTGAATACATGAACGCATGTAATAGAGCTCTTTGCAATCTTTATTTTAAAAAAAAACACCTCAAAATATTTTTAAAAGCACAAAAGACAATAATAAAGGGCAAACAAGACCATCTGTTTAAAACAACAAATGTTTACTACATTTATGCCCACCTTCCAAATCAATTGTAAAGCACAAGTGGAGGAATGCATTTTGTTGCCACAGTATAAAGAATTATGGGGTGTCCGGTATGGCTAGCATTTGGCAAAATCTACCTATATGTTACCATCTACCATTTAACAAAAACTGTGGAAAAAAAAAGTTTGAGTGCACTACCAATAAATATAGTAATGAAAAAAATTTTAAACAGAGGAAAAACAGGTAAAACTACCTAGTTTGGTCAGAAGATCACACCTGAATTAGGAGCTGAGCTATCAAGTTTGAGTTGTATCTAAGACCTGATTCAAGTGCTCTCTGTAAAGAGATGAGAAGTGACAGAAGGGAAGGGACAGGCACAGAGGTCGTCAGTGAGCTGATCGGAACAGTCGAGAGCATTAACGGAGACTCCACTTCATTCTCCTGTGTAAATCTGGGACATCGCAATCTGCTCCTTGACAACTTAGAAGATTCTACACACGTTTTATTTAATTTTTATAAGACTTATCTTTTTTGTTCTTCTCCCCCCCCTTTTTTTTTTGGCCACCGCGTGCAGCACCTTGATGTTGGAATCTCGGTTCCCAAATGGGGACTGAACCCGGGCTGCAGCAGTGAAAGCGCCAATTCCTAACCACTAGGCCACCAGGGAACTCCCAAGACTCATAAAGAAGTAAAACACTGAAGAGTACATATTATAATACTTTTTACATTTATTCATTTTTCAGAAATTAGCATTTCATATCATATCCTCTACTTTGGGCCTTTTCTAATCTATAGGTAAATACACTCATTGAAATCATTACCCATTTTTCCTAGCTTTTTAATTCAGAATTGCTCAACACAGGAGTTCCCGTCATGGCTCAGCAGTTAACGAACCTGACTAGTACCCATGAGGACACGGGTTCGGTCTCTGGCCTCTCTCAGTGGGTTAAGGATCTGGTTTTGCCCTGAGCTGTGGTGTAGGTTGCAGATGCAGCTCGGATCCTGCGTTGCTGTGGCTGTGGTGTAGGCGGGCAGCGACAGCTCTGATATTGATCCCTAGCTTGAGAATCTCCATGTGCCCCATGTGTAGCCCAAAAAAGACCAAAAAAAAAAAAAAAAAAAAAAGGAATTGCTCAACATAATAGCAATGAAGCAAATAAATAATAAAGAGGGATTTTTTGAATAGTTATGGTAGTTAATTTACTGCATGGTTTAAAGGCATAAAATAAATCAGACTACATCAGAAGTAAATTATAAGTAAATTAATTTTATTAAATGTGTCTTTGTTAAAGACACCAAAACAGAATTCAATTCCTAGCAATTGAAAACTCAGCTTTTGATAAATATGTTCCTAGGACAATAAGTTACACATATGTTAATTTGACACATGCTTTTAAGCCCTGACCTTGACATCCCCAATATGTATCAAAGCACCAGAGTGACTATAGAGCATTAAACAACTTCTTATTGTCTTAAGTTGATGATTCTCTTTTCCTTCTATTAGGAATACATCAGTTTATTCCCAGATATTAAAGGCAATTCTTTTCTTGTGCTTAGAATACTAAATCATATCAACTGTAGCAGTTAAGATATGAGTCACTTCTCTCGAATAGTTAGAAACAAATTCAGGCTGATTCCCTGAGTGTGCTACTGGCTGCCAGATGGAATTACAAGCATCTGATTGATTTACCTATGTTTTCAAGGATATCCTCACCATTTTTTCTTTTGAAATTTTTTCTACATCAAACTAGTACATACTAGCTAAAACACAGCAATCAGGTTAATGTTTAATTTAGGGTATTTTTCAGAAAAACAGTATGACAACTTTTTTTCTTTTGGCCACGTCCGAGGCACGTGGAAGTTCCCAGGCCGGGGATGGAGCACATGCCACAGCAGCAACCTGAGCCATTGTGGTGACAATGTCGGGTCCTTAACCTGCTGCACCACAGGGGACTCCAACCTTTTTTCTTGCTTTTTTAGGGCTGCGCCTGAGACATATGGAAGTTCCCTGGCTAGGGTTGAACTGGAGCTACAACTGCCAGCCTACACCACAGCCACAGCAATGAGGGATCCGAGCCACGTCTGCAACCTACACCACAGCTCACGGCAACACCGGATCCTTAACCCACTGAGTGAGGTCAGGGATTGAACCCTGCATCCTCATGGATCCTAGTCGGTTTCATTAACCAGTAAGCCACAAAGGGAACTCCCAACTTTTTTTTTTTTTTTTTAACATATCTCTATTCTTAGGTTAAAACAGAAAGTCTTATAAAAGGACAATTCTATTGCCTTTTTAGTCAGAACAGAGGAACAGGTTTATTTCCCCTCAAAATTGTTTAGAGATAAATACTCATATTTGTTGAGTTAACACTGTTAAGAAAACAACCAGTTAATTTTTTCAAAATAATAAGCACTTCGGGGAAGCACACTAATATTTTATTCCGCAAATATTTCCAGAGTAGCTATGTGCAAGGCACTGTGCTGAGGGCTGTGGGTGAACTGGACATCAGTTCTGCTCACGATAGGCTTGAGAATCTCAGCAAGGAGGGAAGGGAAGCATGTAAATAATTAAAAAAAAAAAAAAGGCAGAAAGGGATTCAATACTTTCAGAGAGCAAACTCTAAAATATGACAGGTGTGGAGCAAAGGGAAAAATTGCTTCCCACGAGTGGTGCGGGAAGGGAAAATCAGAGAAGGCTTCACGACGGCAGCGGATGTGAGCTCGATCTTGAAGGAAAACAAGATTTCCACCAGTGCGGATGAGGGGTGGGGCACGTCTCGGTGGGGACTGCGGACAGGGGCTGGAAGGAGGGTTGTATGGGCAGAGAGCTGGACCAGTGTCATGTTAAGCAGGCAACTGGAGCATTGAGGCAGGTGAGAGAGAGGATGAGGGACCAGCGTGAAGAAGGAGGCAGACGTCAGGTTATAAGGGACTCCAAGGGGGTCGGGCCAAGTGCTCGGCCTGTGTCGGGCAGGCAACACAAAGCAGCGAAAGGCTTGGGGCAGAGCAAGTGCGGTTAGACGCATGCTTCAGGAAGAGGAGTGTCACGTCGGTGGGGAGAGATGGAAAGGGAGGAAGACAAAGTGAAGGTGGGAAAACTGGGTAGGCGTCTATCAGGCACTATAAATAAGAGGCAATGAAAACAGGAACTGAGCGGTATCGGTGGGAGTGGAAAGAAGAGTATGGATGCAAAAAAAAAGAGAGTACATTGTAAATAGCATTTATGAAAAATATGGAATAAAGCCTTACCTGATTCTTCTGTATCTTGTTCATCTATTAAACCTACTGAGACGCCTAAATCCACACATTTCTTGCTATGTGTCTTGGACTTCATGTGTTTTGTCAGATTTCCTTAAGGGAAAAGAATGTTTACTAAGCTTACATAGTATTATTTTGCTATTGCAATTGTCAACACTGGCAAATTCCATTCCTTTTTCAAGTGAAAGTACAGACTGTGGTTATACAATTCTAATGATTAAAATTTGCTCAAAAGGAAATACTGATATCTGTATGTTATAATAACCTTGTTACTAGTAATAATTTCTCTTTTTCAGATTTCCCTCCTCTACTTGGATTATGTCTACTTTTGCTCTGTGGTTTCTATTCTCTAATCCTTATTTCTTAGAACATTTTTATACACACTTCCTTGAAAGTCCCTTTCAGACTGCACCAAGATCTCTGGTTTCTGAATTCTCCACCATTTGGGTGTGCTGGCTTTCCCTCGTGGTACTTTGTTTCGCGCAAGCTTTTCAGTTTCTGTTGTAATCTTATCTTCAGCAAGATTGCTTTCCATGGATTCTTAAGTACCCTGGTTTGTAGACACATCTCTGGTACCTTCACAGTTTCACAGCACTAATTCTTAATCAGTTTTCGGATTTTTTTTGGCCTGGTAGTGTTTTCCTCACATGATCCAAAGTCACTGGACAGGGGACCCAGGCCTATTACAGAGGCCTCAGACTCGATCCCAGGACTAACCTTAAACTCTCAGGCCTGTGAGCATATATCTGGTTTGATGTCCCTATGGACTTTTTTTCTTTTTTTAAATATCCATTCCTCATGCTAGTTTGTAGTTTCTTTTTTACTTCTGGCACACCTGGCGATTTGTTATTCTAAATTTCAAGCTTGGCTATCTATTACTAAAAACTAGAGTTGGTTGTCACTGTATTATAAATAGCATTTCTGTGTGACTGGAACGTGAGAAAGAATTTCCTGCATTAATTTCACTTCACCGTACTGACTCAGTCTCACAAGAGTATTGTCAAAGGTGCGTTTGCTCTGGCAGCTGGTATACCGAGCTCTGTAAGTATCACCAGGCAAACTGGGAACCGCAGGGCACGCTGGTCCCCAAGTGATCGTTATATGCAGGGGGAGAGCTCAGATTCTCTGGAGGATATTCAGCAGCCTGCGTGGATAAGGCCACACACACACACACACACACACACACACACACACACACACACACAAATTGCCAAGAAGGGAAAAATCATCTCTTTTGAACATGAGCAAAATCTAAGTGCTGAGTTTGGCGAGCAGGGGCAAACTGGTATTTGAGAATAAACTTCTAGAAGAGCTAAACATGTCAGAATTGTTGATTCAGATTTTGAACTTGTAGTATCTGAAGGACTTAACAAAACTGCTATATTTCTGGAATCTCCGTTCCTCTAAAAGTGCGCTAGGCCCGTGGAACCCCTTCTAGTGAGTTCTTGCACTGGGAGCGTGCGCACGGCACCCTGGAGCTCAGCGCTCACGGGGTTTGGGTGTAAGAGGGGCCCGGACCAGGTAACGCCTACGGTCTATCAAAACCTGACTGCCGTGACTCTACAGATAATGCCCAGCCTAAACCACTTAGCCACGTCTGACGTTTACTTTAAATACATTTAAAAAATAAAATATAAAGCAAATATGGAAAAACATGAACAATTATTAAAAGATGATGGGTATACTGTGTTCATTACACAGAAACCTACTGTTCTGTATGCTTCAAATCTTCACACTAAACAGTTATAAACAAGAGTTCCTGTCGTGGCTCAGCTCAGTAAACGAATCCGACTAGTATCGTGAGGACACAGGTTCGATCCCTGGCCTTGCTCAGTGGGTTAAGGATCCGGCGTTGCTGTGAGCTGTGGTGTAGGTTGCAGACGCGGCTTGGATCCCACGTTGCTGTGGCTGTGGCGAAGGCCGGCAGCTGTAGCTCCGATTCGACCCCTAGCCTGGGAACCTCCATATGCCTCAGGGGCAGCCCTAAAAAGTCAAAAAACAACAAAAAGTTATAGTTGGTCTCTCTTATTGTTGGTACAATTTCCCCTTATAAGTCAAAACACTTTCTAGCATAATGACGATATTAGAAACCAAATTACAAAGTCCAATAGCAGTTCTCTTTCAAAATGCTTTTGTTGACTAAACAGACAGAAGTAGAAGGTCATTTGCTTTCTAAGAAGTTAATGTGTAATTGTTAACTAAGCAAATTTGGGAATATAAGTTTTCAATAAGCATATCGTCTCATAACTTGAGCTATTACTTACTATTAACCAACCTAAATAATTTAAAATAAACAAAAGAATTTGTATTTCAATATGCAAAATATGCAGAGTACACATATTGAAATGCAAACATCCCCTGGCAATGCTGTAAACTGTGTGCGTTAATTTAACAGATACATTTTCCAACAGATTTAATAAACATTAATCTAAATCTTCTGGAAAGCATGAAAGATTCTGTTTGTGGGTTCCTATAGCTACAGAGAGAGTCCAGATTTCTGTGATATAAGTGGGACTAAATCTTGCAGAGATGCAAGCTCATCGTATATTTTCTGCTGACTGACCTTTAAAGCAGAATAGTGAAAACCAATCAATTAAAATTATTTTAAATATGCATTCATAAAATAAACTGAGAGGACATATGATGAAGAATAGACTTATAAGCATCACCATCAGAAGCATCAATTTCTAGTGGGACAGATCATTCTTGGGACAGTATGATGCTCTCCTTGCAGGCTCTGATACATACAGCATGCTGCTACCTCCCTATTAGTTTCTGTTAATAACCAGACACACCGAAGAAGAAGTAGAGGTGAATTGGCTAGGACAACGAGGGAAATCAGAGTAGGGCAAAATCTATAGCCTAATCTGAAAAGAGGTCAATTGCTATTTAAAGACCTTTAAAAGGTACTGTGGAGTCTGTTACGCATATATTCACAAAAGGTAAACTTCTACAAGGAAGCTGACCAAAAAAAGAGAACTGCCATGCCCAGAATAGGGAAGTACTGAATTTTGACTATTTTCTTCACCAATATCCTTAGCTGGGGCAGCTTTCTTCAAATCAGTATTTATCACATAATTCCAATGAATTATCTGACAAAACCAAAAATTTAGTATGAATTCAGACATGCAGCATATTTGAGAAATGAAAGAAAACTGCCAACATACACTGCTCACTCTTCAAGGGTCATTATGCCCTGTCCACAATTTAATAAACATTTATCTAAAATTTTACGTGACACTGTTTTGAGTTATTTAAGAGGCTTAATACTTGATGATTCATTCATGTTTTTCTTTGCCAAGAAATCTCTGTAGTTTCATTTGGATTCCCACACAGAAGTTTTCCTTCCTTTCTTGCCCTTATTTTAAAAATATACTTTAAAAAAAAATCCTGATTCCCTTTCTTCCTTCTACTGAGAAATATCCATTTTACATTATAACTTGGATCCTCTTCTATTTGGTAACATCATTCCGTACCTGGTAATCTTTCATTTGTAATATCAGCCTATTTAACAGATGTTTCTTAACCATAGAATCAAATAATTCAAATTATTTAATAGATGCTTCTTAACCATAGGTTCAAAACCAGTGTAAAAGTAGTATATTGGGTTCAAAGACAAGCACTTAATCCTATCAAAGCCTTCACACAAGATCAGGAAAATCATCCTGAAATGGACACTCTAATTTCAAAGGAGGTTCTATACCACAATCAAAGAACGACAGAAATAAGATTCTTCCTGACTTGTGATTTCTTAGGACTTTTTAGAAATATTCAAGGCTATCTGAAGAACAGTTTTGGTCCCTCCCCATCATGTTTGTCTCAGGTATTATTGGCATTTAAGGAGAGTTAATTTGAAGCTATTTTGTTGCTATATACTATAACTCTCTTTAAATGTCAATAAATACTAGTCAAAAAATGTAATAAATTTTGCTAAAGAGTTGATCAGTCTTTAAAACAAAAATTGCAAGGACAATCAATATAAGTAGAAAAAACCAAATGTTAACTGAAAAGGGATAAAAGCAGTTCCATAAAAAAATTATCAATTAAGTATTTTTCACAAAGAATTTTATGATTATATTGCTTTATGTTTGAGAGATTCTTACTTTCTAAAGGGTGGTATATGAAATTAAAATCTCAAGAAACAAATTTTTATATAATGATTCATGAACAAGGAGCCTATTATACATTTATAACAGTGTAGTCATTATATGTAATAGGAAATTTGTAAAGGGTAAAATTACCTTAACTATAATAAAGGCTTATAATTTAAATAAAAACATAGAATACAGGAAGAGTACAAATATAATTTTAATTACTAGTTCTGAGTGCTATAAACATTAAATAGTACAAAAGTTAGAAAATTTTTGAAGCTGAAATTCAAGTGAATTTGGGTTTTAAAAAAAACTTCGTGGAAAAGAAAAAGAAATGGCTATGCATGCCTAAAATTAGATAATAAAACATGAGTGTAATCAGGATAGCTTTACTATAGTTATTTTTTCTTTAATCTTTTAGCAGTGCAATGCATTTACGTATGATCACGAAAACTTTTTCTTCTTTAGCCCCAAAGTAAGTATTTTTGAAAATACATTAGTCATCATGTTATGCAACTGTAATTTGGGGAGGGAAAGAAAAAAGGGCAGTGCCTCCTTTTCAAATGTCATATTTGTTACATACATTCTAAAAGTATGTAATTAAAAACTTTGCCCCAAGAAAGAGGGCCAGAAATAGAAGACTATGATGCTGACAAGATATAATTTATATGAGTCTACTTAAGCTACTGCAACTTTGGTCAGAGAATATGTAAAGTTGGGCCTTGGCTCTACTAACTCAATGCATATAAAAAAGGACCATGAAGCGATGTCACCTCGTACCTTTAGTCTTAAAGGAGAAGTTACAGTAAGCGCAGTGGTAGGGGCGGACATCAGTGTGGGTTCGTATGTGTTTCTTTAACATGCTAGGTTTCTTACAACGGATTCCGCATTCTTCACAAATGTACTTTCCTCTTCCCCTGCCTCGGACATACACATACTCTTCATTTGATTTGTATCTAATTTAAAGAAAAAGAAAATGAATAGGGCAATTGGATACTACATCTTTGAGAAAATACTGGTGGCTAAAATTCAACCTAAAAAATAAAAACAAGGCACAATTTTTATACTCATCAATATACACTTTATGCACATGGAAGTAACAGAACATTCCAGCTTTTCACATCAACGTAATATTCTAATAGCTAATCAAACAACTTTATTCACTACCAGGTTTATTTTAAAAGATTTCCTCTAAGTCACTGGTTTAAGTTTTCTTTTTTGTTAAATTCAGTCACAACAACTATTAAGTACTGAAATATCTCTGAACTGCATTTTCACGACAGTCGGCTTTTATGATTTGTTTTTCTCATAAGCGAATTCACAAAATATATCAAACAGGCAAGAATGCATCTCTCTTAGAGCAAATTTTCCAGATCATTCCTCATGACAAATCAATGTGAAACCCAGGGTCCACTCTGAAACCTTAGTGCTTAGTTGCCTCCTAGAACCTACAGTGTTTCCTAAGCAGTCACTGTCTTCATCAAAATAGAATTATTTAGCATAATACCTAACATAAACTTTGCCATGAAGATTCTGTTATTAAGCTGAAAAACCCTGCAACATTTATGTTAAATCAGCACTCAAGTCTTCATTCACATGAAAGCAAATGTACATTTAAAAAGTAAGTTTAAATGTACATTTAAGAAGTAAAATTTGTACTTGCCCTCCATCAAATATTTTAATTCTTCTTGGTTCACTTTTGATTAAGGAATTTTCTTTATCTTGCTCACTGTTAATTTCAGAGGCATCTTTATTGCTGAATTCAACTACTGTGGACTTTTGATTACCTAATGCTCTCTGAAAGGGAAAAAAAAAAGAGAGACACTAATTTAATAAAACTGAAAACACAAACATGCTAATGTTTCACTTGGAAATTAAAACATGGCGGAGTACAGCGCATACGGTTAACTTAATGGAAGGCATTTCAAGGCAGTAACAGTTTTAAAGGTCATTGCTTTATCTCCTCCTTTAACTTTACTGTATTTGTCTGAATCATAGCAAACTGGTAAATCTAGTCCTATTTAAGAATCCCACCGCAGTCCAATGACACAAATATTGATTCTACAACTCCCCGCCTGGTATTCCATGAGTTTAACAGGAAGTTTTTAAATAGACTAAATATTCTTTCTTATAACTAACCAACAGCTTATACTACAGTTCAAGCACACTTGCTCAAGAGTTCATTCTCTGGCGATGGAAAGAGCTAGTTACCCCTTATGTCATAATGTCTCGCACTCCTAAAAACCATGACCTGCTCCCCTTCAACATCAATGCACTGTGACGTTAAAGCAGAAGCCCCATTTCCCAATACTGTGTTCACCCCTTCTCCCCTTATTTAAAACCGTAATTATGTTTCCTCTCTATATCTTCTCGAAGGTTCCTGAACGCTGAAAACTGTGAATTATAGATCAAACCAAAACTTAGGTCTTGGTCTGATGATAAGTAAAATCTCTAGATAAAGGTAATGAACATCAGAATGCCAGTGTGCGCTTTCCCTGCAGAAACACTATAGTGGCACCACCTTAGGATGTTATACAACTGCACTCTTCACAGCCACTTTTTTCACTCCTCAGCCCCATCTGCTCTCACAGATCCTTGTGGGACAGGCAGCACAGGTAGAAGGGAGTTCACGCTCAGGGTTAAGTCACTTGTCCAAGGTCAAGAGTTAACAGCAAAGGCTCAAACTCCAGCCCTCTGGCCAAACCCAACACAAGGCACAACTTTTCTGATCAAGGACTTCTTTGTTACAAACTTCCTTCCAAAATTACATCATTAGGCAGACAGCTATGGTACAGCGATGACAACAACAGTCAGTGATGAGGGTGTGTGCCTCGTGGACAGAGGGCCTATGTGGCCTCAGGAAGAATTCCCTGGGAGGGCCCTGTCCTTATAAAGCCAGGAGTAAAGAAAAGCTGATGGCCTGACTGTCTCAAAAAGAGGGTAAGAGGAGGTAATGACCCTGACGCTGACCAATGCAACTGTCTCCTCTTTTTCTGGCAAACACATCAGGTTTCCCCACAATTCAGAGTACACGCACGTGCATGTATGCGCGCGTGCACACACACACACACACACACACACACGAGCACGCACACACTCCTACCCTTATATCTTTAAGAGTAATCCTATCTCTTACTCCTTTCTCAATACCAAATTCCCACTTACTTTTTGCTCACTTTCTTGCTATTGAATCTATTAGCTTCTATTCACCAATGAGCTAAATGCAAAATCTTTATTCTTCCCTTAGTCGATAAGCTTGACTGTTCTATGCATTCTATGTTGCTGACACCTTGTTTCTCCTAGAAATGTTTTTACTTTAGCATCTATCTGCTCTCTTCCATTCTGAATTATTATTCTGAATTACAGATACACCAACATTTGGGTTGTGAGTTAACCATCAACCCAGTACACGGTCCCCACGGCCACTTGCCCCTGTGACTCAAGTCTCAGCGGTACTAGAACCATGCGATCCAGATACCGTGTTTGAACCATGTGTCATCTTTGTTTGAACTCTTGGCTTGAACGAGTCTCCTTAAAATACCTTCCTTCTTGATCTGTGTGATACCACTTTCTCCTGGCTTTCCTCCTTCCTCCTTGAACAATCTCTTTCGGTTTCCCGTGTGGACTTTGTTCACCCATTCAACCCTTTAAATAGCAGGGAATCTCGGGTTCCTTTCCAGGCCCTTCTCTCTTCTTTACAGTCTCCTCGAGCAACCTCAATCATTGCAGCCGGGCGCCTCCCGCCTTGACCTCTGTCCTAGCTGCAGGTCTAGATGTGCCTTTCCAGAGGCTTTCCTACTGAGGACCAGGTACTGACATCCACGAAGCTCTGTTAGACTGTCATGCTCAAGCCTCATTTTCCATCTGACTTAGTAGACGTAGAGTCTGTGCACTTAAAAATTAAAGTTGGAATGATTTGGACACACCCTCCTTCCCTGAGAAAGCACCAGTGGGGCGCTCTACCACCACGCGTGGTCTCTGGTCTTCACCTACATCTCCAGCTTCAAAGTGTGTCAGTGTTTCAAACTCCCAACACCCTCTAGCCGGGCTGGACTCCTCGGGGTTGTTTACATAGATCCCGTTCTATCTCACTTCCACGTCATTTGGCAGACTATTAAAATGTCTCATTCTTGTTTGCCTGAAAAAAAATCCCCATTTTTTTTTTAATGACTTAGCTAAAATATCACCACTTTTGGAATACCTTCTTTGGATCCATACTGTTTCAAGCTACTGGTAGTGCTGGAGATTCTC
Source organism: Catagonus wagneri (assembly GCA_004024745.2). Lineage (NCBI taxonomy): Eukaryota > Metazoa > Chordata > Mammalia > Artiodactyla > Tayassuidae > Catagonus > Catagonus wagneri. Next base: position 26,637,175 of record PVHT021183524.1, read on the forward strand.
TTCTTTTTAAGGTTGTATACACTTGAAATGTAATATGATTTTGTCTTATTGATAAATAAGTATATATTTATTATGAACCTGTGTTATGTGCCTGTGAACCTGTAGAGATCAAAAATTTAACCTCTAATTCTGAATGTCCAGAGTCCAACGTAACACCCTTATCTCTGTATTTATTCTTAGTCATTTAAACAATTTCTCCCATCGTAAAAAGCCAACAACTCTAATAAGACCGATTCCATACATAACTCCAAATTATAGTTTTATGACCTTAATCCACAAATCTTGACCAAATCAACTCTGTTACCAAGTTTACAGCTAGTTATTTTGTGAACCTCTCTAGCACTAAGATGATTCTCCAAGCTACATGGGAAGAGAGTTAGGATGAGCATGGTGAAGGGAGAGTGGTCAGGTTTGCATATAGCAAGTACCATGGCTCTCTATTTACATCGTAAAATAAAACATCTTCCAACATCCACACTTCTGTTCCCCTTCCTTAGAAGGCACACAGCATAAACATAATCTGCTCTCACCTAACAAGAAAGATTAATCCTTAGTACAGGAGAAAGATGCAAGTAAAACTGTGATAATCTGTTCCATTAAGTAAAGACTTAAATATTCAGCCAATAGGAAAAAAGTGCTCAAGGCAAGTTATTTTCAAAATATTTCCAGAGAGTATCACTGAAGGGATCTGGGTAACCTTTATCGGTATGACCCACTGAGTAAACTTAGCATTCTTTCTTTCACGTAACTCTACACTTATGAAGCACAATTACTACAACTTCCAGTTGAAATATTTAAAGGCACCTAGACATGGTAAAACTAATTTGCACAACCTATATTTGAAGATAAAGGATATTTCAAGTACCTTGCTCAAGTTGCTTTTCCACTTGCTGGAATAGACCAATAAATCTGACTTGAAATGGGTGGTTACTGCTTGACAGTACAGCGATTTCCCCGTCTTCTGTTTCGAGTTAAGGAGAGAAAGAGCCACCTTTGTAGGCAACCCCAGTGGGTTGGGGTTACCGGCGCTTACTGTCCAGTCGGTGTAGGCTGAAGTCTTCTGGTCACTCTGGGGCAGGTGCAGAGCCTTCTGCCTCAACAGGTAACACCACGTGAAGCTGGTCACAGTCTTCAGGCTGGGGAAGGTTGGCTGCTGTGAGTCGCCAGCCTCACACACGGAAGGAGTGGTGGCTGCAGGCTGACTCTGTTCTTGGCTGCTCACTTTGTCATCTTGACTTTTAACCCCTGGAGACTTCCCTTCTGGGTTACTGTCTACACGTTCCAAAGGAGAAACGTGAGCATTCTCTGTAGGAACAGGTGGATTTCTAACTGAAAGAGTTAATGACGTGGCTGACTTGATGTTTTCAAATTCCTGCAATTCTTTTACAGGTTCTACAACCGCAGGCTTGGAGCCTCCTGGGGACAAATTATCAGCTGGTGAAACATCAGTCAAACGAACAGCCTCACTACTAACTTCCGGGCGAGGAAAAGTATCCTGTTCCAATATCACAGCTTCAAGGGGCTCCGTGGTACAAACCTGCCTCACCAGAACAGGCTTCTTCTGCTTACTAACCTCAGGAGCTCTTGAACTCAGTGGCTCAAATGCTCTGATATCTGTTGCACAAACAGCTCCATTTTCATCCTTGGCTCGCTTCTGGTGCTTTTCCATGGCAATGTCTAAACTGTTTGCCGGGGAGAGCATCCTTTTACTTGAAGCTGAAGATTCTTGTTGAGGGGAAAGTCGACCAACAGACATTTTCTGAGTTATGGGCAAGGATTCTAACAGAGAGGGATTTGGGCCCAGCTCTGAAAAAACATTCTCGCAAACGAGTTCTCCCTCTGGGTTTGGCAAAGCATTCTGGTGGTTGTTTTGCGATTTTGGCACGGAATTTTGTTCTTCGCTGACTGGCACTATACTACAATTAGCCTGGCAAACTGACTGACTGGATAGATCTTGGGTCACCAGGATTTGTGGCAGAGGTGTGACTGTGGCAAAACAGTACGCTGGGACCCGACTCTGTGGATGCACTGGCAGCGTAAAGGAGGTCGGCACCGCCGGCCCCTGACCACCGAGAGGCCCGAGCTTCAGGGCTGGCAGAGGACACGAATTAGACGTAGCTTCTACTGACTTGGTTAATGAGGTCGCATGACGGTCAGCCCCAACAGGATCTGAAACAACTGGCTTTGGCCGAGGATGTACAGGAAGAGAAGTGCAAGGCTGGCTCAAGGGGACCACTGGACACTGAAGTTGGTACTTGGGAGCAAAGCAATCCTCCCCTTTAGAAGTTACACGTCCACTGGGGCTTGCGTCTGGTTTGACACTCTGTGTAGATACCCGCAGAGACAGCGGTGTGTTTGGGTGGCTAAGGGGTGTATGGATTTGACTTAACAAATTGATGCCAAAAAGCTGCTGAACAGGAAAGACGTATGCAGAGTTGGAACTTGAGGTTTCCGTTCTCAGATCCTTAACTGGAGTCTGGGAGTGCAAAGTATCTGCAGGAAACTCTGCTGAAGGCGTATTAGTCAGCTGGGCCCCCTGAAACGGCGCTGAGTTCACACCCGCAAGAGCAACAGTTTGGAAAGATGAGGGGTGCACAGGCGACAGATGACTCTCTGGAGTGATGTTTAAAGAGATCTGTCGCATCAGTGGGCCTCTCCTTCTTTCCAAGAGAGGCACGTGCCCGGTGACCCCCATGCCCGAAGGGGACGCTGGAGGCTGCAACTCCACAAGGGCTGCTGTGGGGGGTGGTGTCATGCTTCCGCAGTCAAAGGATTTGCTCCGGAAATCGGAGACCTCCATCGACGTCTGCACGCTGCGAGTCTGTTCTGACGCCGCGCGCCTCATTTCCCGGTGACTGCCAGGAACACTAAGGGTATTAGAGCCAGTGGGAATCGTGAGAAACTCGGCTTTATTCAGAATATCGATTTTGGGGGAACCCTCAGTCTTAGAAGCGTCCTCCACGTCTAAGGAAGCTGAGAAACTCGAAGTGTGAGATAAGCTGCTCTCCCTGCTTAGGCTCCTGGAGAGGGTGGAGTCAAAACTCGATTCGGTTGAGGAGTGCTCTATCTCGGCAAGACGGAGCCTCTTCTTTTTGGGTGGCAGTTTCTCTGTCGGCAGTTTGGACAAGGTTTCGCTCCGTTGAGGCCAACTGAACTTCTCTGATCTTTCCAGATCATGGCTTTGGCCTTCGAGGTCCCGATCTGGCTCTTCCGTGACCAGGATTTCTGGCACTTGGATGTTGTGCTGCCGAACGAGTCTGGAGGGCTGCCCTAACGCGTGTCGTTCGCCCGAGATCTTTCTTGCCCCTTCCTGAAGTTCTCCTCTGGGCGCATCTGACAGCGCAGCCTGGCGGGGGTGAGACGGCTTCCGGGGAGCGCGGCCCTCCTCTTGGGCAATTCCTGCGAGGCTCAGGGACCCAGGCTTCGCTGCTCTGCTCAGCTCCTGGAAAGAAGCTGGGGAAGCCGCTTCACGAGGCTCGAGCTTGTCAAAGGAGCCGGGCCTGCTCAGGGAGTTGGTGTGCTGGATGACGGAGATGCCGGCCCCGTGTCTCTGCAGCTCGGCCTGGTCCTGGGTGGCCGGGCTCAGGCGCTGTTCCACGATGGTTGCCAGCTTCGGGTCCAGGGGCGGGTCGGGGCCTCTGGCCACCAGCTGAAGCTGGCAGGTCTGCAGCTGGGCGGCTCGGTGCGGCTGGTCACCTGTTCCGGCCACGTTCTGCTTGGACAAGCTGGGCGCAGAGTCCGCCGCGCTTTGAAACCGGAGGGCTTCGGAGCTTTTCGGAGAAGCTCCGCTTTCGTTTTGCTGCAGTTCGTCGTCGTCTCCGACACTTTTCATTTTCCTCCTTTTTCTTATCTGGGGCGCCTGTTCCCAGACCCCCGAGGAACCGGCGACCCTGTAGTGCAGAATCGGGGGCTGCGCGCCGCTGGGCGCCGGGCTGTGCTCGGGGTCTCTCAGAGCTACCTTTGTTTTTGGTCCGTGCAGCTCTGAACAGTAAAATTTCTTATGGTTTTCGAAATTTTCCAGTTTTCGGTACCTGTTTCTACAGGTCTCACATTCGAACATGGTCCCTCGCCCTTGATGAGACTTCTTCTTTTCCAAGTGTGAGCCTGGGGCCGGCGCCTTGCCCCCGGCTGCTGCGGTCTCACCAGCGGAGGTGCCGCCCGGCTGGCTCTCGTCCAAGGGCTGCCCAGCACCGACAGCGTGACTTCCGTTTGCTGAAGAGTCTTCCACCGCTGCTTGTCTGACAAGGGTGCGCGGGTGTCCACTTGGGGGCACAGAGGTGTTAGGTCCTGACACAAAGACGTCGTCGTAGAGAGCGCCGATCTTGTCATCAAAGGACTGGCTTCCTCTCAGAGGGTGCGGGGGCGGGATCATGCTGGCGGGCACCGCCGAGTAGCCGGTGGTAGGCATCGAGTTACTTCTGGTAATAGGCAGGCAGTCGAGGGAAGGGACAGACAGAAGAAACACTTGCTTTGATTTCTCGGTGGGGGTGAAAGGGGACTTGGGGATATCGGAGCTTGAACTTGTCCTCCGTCCCATTGGTTTTAAGTCAAACTGGAAAGAATCTTTGAATATGTACGATTTGGGGGAGTCGATGCTTCCCCGCCGGGAGAGGGAGGTTCTCCGTGGCTTTACGCTATCTAGTTGCTTATCATCTACCAGGGCTTCATTGTCTGAGATAAGCTTTGATATCCATTCCCCTAGTGTTTTTGTTGCCAAGGGCGGGCGCATCTGGCCCGGGAGAAGCGATGCTTTCTCCGCTGCGGGTAGAGGGGAAGCTGCTGGTGCGCTGACACGAGGGGCGCACGGCCCCTGATTCTTATTAGAGTCCTGTTCTGGGGTGGGTAACGTTCTGGCAAAGGGAGTCGGTGGGCTCACCGTTTGATCGGCACTTTCAGAACGCGAAAAGTAACCAGAATCTGTACTTCCCAAACTGCGAGGACTCAGCAGAAGCTTTCCTTGCTGCTCTTGGGAGTAATCCGTTGCCTGCTGCCTTTGGAGCTGGGCATGTACTGTCCCCACGTGAGACTCCTGTTTTCCGTCCTGCTGACTTCCCTCCTCCTTCTGACGGGCCTTGTCATCACTCTCCAGGGAGGTCGTCCAGGCGGGGTGGGACAGCACACTGGTTACCTGAAATTCTCTCTGCTTCTGTGCACCAGAGAGCTCAGGCTTGGAATCTGAAACCTTTGGGCTATCAACTCTTAAAGGCGACACGCTGAGGGGTTGGACCACAGCCTTTGGTAACTCTGTCACGGCCCGTGATTCTGAAGACTTGTCCTGCGGCGAAAAGCCACCTACCACCGGATCGGGATTGCTTGGAACAGAACTTGATTTTGGTAACGCTTCCGTGTTGGACACCGTTTTCATGATCTGCACAGGCGGCAGGTCCGGCCTCTCCTCGGCGGCGCCCTCCTCGTCACTCTCCCCACTATCTTCCACATCCGAATGGATACTAAGTGCTTTGGGGGACTCGTGTGACAAGAACGCGTCTGGTTGCAAGATGAGACCCAGTTTGATAGTATGTGCATGGGACTTTTTGTGCTTGTATAGGTTGCTTTTAGTCTTAAATGAAAACCCGCAGGTCACGCAGGGATAGGGTCGCTCTCCAGTGTGGGAGCGGATGTGCTTTAAAAGCACACTGGGCTTTGCACAAGCTCTACTGCAATACTCACAAATGTATTTGCCTTGTTTTTTTGGCTTCTGATCTTTCAGAAGAAGATTGCACATTTGTTCCACGTTGTGATTAACGACAGAGGCGACAGGAGTTGAGTTGTAAATTGGCGTAGGGGGTGACTGCATCGAAGCGGCGGGGCTTACTGACACCGGGGCAGCAGAATCCACCTGCTGGTTTGGAGGAGTAACCTGAGTTCTACTGGAGGGTGAGGCCACACCCACAGATGACATCACTGCCATGTTGTAGGCGTGTTCAAGTTGGGCGTTGTCCTGATTTTGCAGACCCGCTAGCGGTCTTGTAAAACCAGAGCATGCTGGAAGCTGCTGATTTTGTTGGCTAGGTTTAGAAACAGAGTGTTCGTGTGGATTATACGAAGGAGAAATGGACTGAGCTGCCACTTGGTCGTTCTTCTGAGCCACAGACAAATGCCCGGAGTAAGAGGTCCCAGGAGGAGGCTGGGATGCGGCAGCCAGTTCTTGCGGAATCAGATCTGGGGCATCCATGGCGCTGTTGTTTGGGTGAGAAGGGGGTCGTACAGTTTTATTTGGTCTCAGTTTTTCGATCTTAACTGCACAAGACGAGCCCTTTTGTGACAAGGTGCTCAGTTCTGGCTCCATGGCTTTCAGTAAGACATCGAACGCGGTGTTTGCATACAAGGAGGGCCGAGGGCTGCAGTTAGAGGAGATACATTCACTGTGGTCAGTCCTGCTTTTGCTGGACAAAGAACTAGAGTCGCATTTCCCCCCCGGGACGTTGAACTTGGGGGGGTCTGAGCGAAACGAGGGCTTCTTTGGGGTGGCGGACTCTTCGGATTTAGAGGCCTCGGCGGTTATCCCGGGGGTCTCTCCGTTGTGTTTGGTAAACTGCTTCCCATTTTTGACAGGACTATGATTCTGTTTCTTGTGGGCCTCCGCAGCGCCCGGAAGCACAGCAAACGAGGACTCTTCTGCGTTTTGCCTGTGTTTTGCCTGAAGAGGATTTCTCAGTGGGGATTTTGGTATCTTTTTCAGGTGATTCTCGGCTACGATCTTTTTTCGTTTCACACCTTTAAGTGATTCTGGGGTTCCTTTAATACCAGCCTCTAAAATTTCTGTTCAAAAAAGAAAAAAGAAAACCAATTAGTAAAACGGCATATACACCAACTATGACTTTTTTTTTTTTAATTACAATCGCTGTCATCAGGGTGATGTGACAATTGAAAAAGAGTTTAAGGAAAGCCTGTTTTGGATAAAACTGCATTCTAACATTCTGTCAGTATTAAGAAAGCTGGTCATCAAAATTTACTGAAACAATCATGCAAAGCCCTAGTCTTTGTATACTTCTAGAATGCTGTGTTTCTCTCTTGACCTCCGATCTCACTGAAGCCTGATGTTTCCAAACTAAATTAACCTTCTCCATCACCTCTGCAGCGGAGGGCTCTACCCCAGCAGTGTGAAAAAGCAGGCCTACAAAGAAGAAAACTCAACCTTTTAATGCTGGGCCTATGTCATACCACATTCAGTATCTTTTAAACTTCTCAGCAGGTTTCTAAATAACAATATTGCTCCAAAACACACTGAAGAGAACAAAGGTCATTACCATGCAGTGATTTTTAGAGCAAACATACCTCAGTTGATCATGGGATATTCATTGGTGGAACCATAAACAGAAAAATAAAAAGGTAAAAAAATAATACACTTATTTGTGGTTCTTCAACAAAATTTAAAAGTCATAATGTAATGGCCCTTAGTTTCAAAAAAAATCACCATTTTAACGGAAAAAAATGTTCAATGGCTATGTTTCTTTGCCATTAATGACAGGTGGGTAGGTAGATAGAGCTAATTATAGGAAAAAGATGAAATTACCTCCTTTTCTCACTGTTGAAATAAATCACCGTTTAATGGCATCAACCACCCATAGTCTCTGTCAACTATTATATTTTTGAGCAACAATTGCTTGCCATAATTTAATTAGTTTTGGTTTGTCTGATCCTTGGGCACATAAACAGAAAATTTCCAAGCTTATACTTACTTGAAGAAAAGTAAATAATACAATTCCTCATTATTTTCAAATAGCTGTTACACTGTACCTATTCAAAATTCCTGTTAGACCAAAATGTCTACACCAAAGTAACCACTTTGCATTAACTGAAGTGTTCACATAAAATAAAAAAAATTCTAGGGAGTTCCCCTCGTGACTCAGTGGTTAATGATCTCGACTAGTGTCTATGAGGATGCGGGTTCAATCCCCGGCCTTAGTGGTTTAAGGATCCGGCACTGCCGAGAGCTGTGGTATAGGTTCATAGACATGGCTTGGATCCTGAGCTGCTATGGCTGTGGTGTAGGCCGGCGGCTGTAGCTCTGATTCAACCCCTAGACTGGGAACATGCCTCAGGTGTGGCCCTAAAAAGACAAAAAAAAAAAAAAAATTCTAGTCATCTTGGCATATCAGTTTATATGTTTTCATGTACTAATTTAATGAAAAAAAAAATACATACAAATCCACTACAGACACATTTACCCACCATAAGCAGAAGGGTAAGTAAAAATGGAGGGGTCTCAGGATGAAAATATTTGAGGTAAAGAAAAATAGAGAAAAATCAGTATTGTTGATGCCTTTACAGAATGATGTGGAGCAAATCTTTCTTATTCTTTACTCCACTGATTTATGAAATGATATTTCCCCACTGGGTTTCTCTTTTCAAGATAAATGCAATAAAGTCAGTGTGTACTTTACGCCTCTCATTAACTATACCAAGCGGGCGAAATGAAAAATGATAATCAGCATTTCAGGTGAGTAGTTCCCCCACTCACTCCCCAAGAGAAGCACGGAGGTTGGTTGATCATTGGTTGGGGTAGATAAGTTTATTTTGCTACATTTTGCATACTGTTTTTGGAGTAAGATTTTATTTTTAGATGAAGTTATTTGTAAAAAAAATAAAATAAAATTAACAACGTCTTCCACTCCAAAGGAAAAAAAAAGGCAAAAATTAACCGCAGGTAAAACACTCAGAAATACCATATCAGTGTTTTCCTTTTTTCCCCTTTGGCATGTGGAAGTTCCCAGGCTAGGGACTGAACTCACACCACAGCAGTGATCCAGGCTGCTGCAGTGACAATCCGGATCCTTAGCCAGCTGTGCCAAAAGAGAGCTGGCACATTAAGGGTTTTCTTTTCTTTTTATCATTTTTTTGTATTATTATTATTACTGTTTGCTTTTTAGGGCTGCAGGTATGGAATTTCCCAGGCTAGGCGCTGAATTGGAGCTACAGCTGCCAGCCTACGCCACAGCCACAGCAACATGGGATCTGAGCCGCTTTTGTGACCTACACCACAAGCTCACGGCATCGCTGGATCCGTAACCCACTGAGCAAGGCCAGGGATCAAACCTGCATCCTCATGGATACTAGTTGGGTGAATTTTCGCTGAGCCACAACAGGAACTCCTGTATTATTACTTTTTTTGTTATAGCTGATTTACATTGTTCTGTCAATTTCTGCTGTACATCAAAGTGACCCAGTCATACATCTATATACACTCTCTCATGTTAGCTTTCATCATGTTCCACCACAAGTGATTGGATATAGTTCCCTTTACTATACAGCAGGACCTCATTGCTTATCTATTCTTAATGTAAAGTTTGAATCTATTTTTTAAAAATTAAAGTATAATTAACAATTATCTTTTAAAATTTATAAAGTATAGTTGGATTTACGATGTTGTGCCAATTACTGCTGCACAGCAAAGTGACCCAGTCATTCATATATACATATACACATTCCTTTTCTTATATTATCTTCCATCATGGTCTGTCTCAAGAGATTAGATATAGTTCTCTGTGTGCTGCAGAGTAAGACCTCATTGCTTATCCATCCTAAATGTAATAGTTTTAAAGGGATCATTCTATGTATGTTTTAGACAAAAAGAATACAATTCAATTTTGTACTTAAAGAAAAATGAAGCTGAAGTGAAAAGAATCATTATACTTAAGATCCCTATTTTTTATAGAGACAATTCCTCTAGAGTTAAAAATTTGAAGAAACACGTTTTAAACAGATTTTTATGAACTACACGTTTCAATTTTAGACAAACACCGACTGATCTCTCTTTGATGAACATTTATAATATTTACATTCTACTTGCATAGCTATTTAATTTTAGTACTCCATCTGAATTTTTACACTGACCTGGTGCTAATACACCCCGATTCTTTTCTTTAAAACTCTATCCACGCCTTTGGATAGAGTTTTCTGGAAAGGAAGCTCATACACAGAAGCCTACTGCCGGCCTGGCTGGTAGTCTCCCCTTGATGAGGCGACTTGCCTTTCATTGCGTGCATGTCTGCCGAAACCTTTATTCTCAGAGTCTAATAACTAGTAGCTCAGAGTTGGCCATTATACAATTTAAACTTTTTTTTCCTGGAATATAATAACCTCTAAAAGGAGATTCATTTAGTTTATTTCAGAAAATTTTTCTGTAATTACTTTCTCAAATATATTTCCTGGCCAGTTTTTTTCTTTGGGGTGGGCTCCTTTCCTTTCTGACGTCAGTTATCTTTACGTGGGCCCACTCTTACAATGACTTAAATGCCTTCCATCTTTTTGTTTTTCTCCTTTGCTTCTTCTAGAATTATTGAAAGCTTTTCCCCTTATACCAGCAATTCAATTTTCAGGCCATTAACTTCCTTGCTGTTTCAGATTTGTGTATTAGTTTTGAACTGATGTTGTTTTGTTCTTATTTTGTTCCCTCAGTTCCGTATTTCCCATTCCATCTCATTTTATTGTCTCATATAATGTTTGAACTGTTGCTTTAATAAATTTATGGTCTTATTAAGTTCAATGCTTAAAAAAACCGCTTCTGTTTCTGAGGTATGCTTTTCCTTTAAGGCTGAGGTTTTGGTCTGTGTCTTCATGTTCCTTCTGCTTTCTGAGATCCTGGGGAATTCTAGGGGGTGGTGTTCCATGCAGAACATGTTCCTAAGAGTGTTTGGCAGAGTTGTGTTCGCTCTTCTCAGATCTTGTTGGATCCCCTTTTATAGGGTACAGGCTCCTTGTTCGAGGGATAAAATCCATCCCATCCTGGGAGGTTGGAAGGGGACGGCCCTGGATGTTGGATCTGTCTGTAAAATGAAGGACTGTGCTGTTGTTGCTGCTGTTAGGTGGGGAGAGGGCGGTGCAGGGGCTGAGAGGCAGATGTAAAAAGAGGGAAGGTACCAGGCCCATGCGGGGCGGATTCCATCCTGCCCTCCTAGAGGTGGAATTAAAGCAGGTTGTGTGTGACTGTCACCCCTCATCCCTTGCTTCTCAAGATTCGGGGCTGGCGGTGCACAGAGCGGGTGGCCAAGCCAGCTGGACAGCAGTCAGCGACAGGACCAGTTCCCTGGAGCGTGAGGATCCTTGGGTCTTGAAGCAACACACTCTCGGGATAGTTTCTTCAATTCAGCTTAATCTTGATGAATGTCACACCTATCAGAGAGTGACTGGAGTTACTGTCTCCGGCCCCCTTATCACCAGGAACAAGCATAACGGCTGCGTCTGTAACATCAGTACGCCATTACCATAGGCCATGGACTTAGCGTATGCAGACCAGAATGCCTCAAAGCAGAGACACAGTATTTGGGGGGGGGGGGCAGGGGAGCAGTTGTTTACTCAGCACTTATGCTTCTCAATACTTTTAAAGGCAAGCTGCTATTATGGTAGACTAAAATGAAGATAAATTAGAAGAAAGAGCAGAAAGAGCATGAGACCATGGGAGGAGGCATGCAAGGATACGCTCACTCACCTCCCAGTGCACAGCCTTCCCTCTGCCTCGGGGTTCAGATGCTGCTATTATTGAGCACCATATGATTCCAGAGCTGCCACATTTTTTTTTTTTTTGACCAATAATAAAGCTGGACATCCTTGGGGCACATAATTCTTTGTGTGAATGATGAAACACAACCCTCTCTCCTTATGCAGGGAGAACACACACTCAGATTGGGAAATGGGTGGGAAAGGTTCAAAACTAAGGTCAACGAACTGCTGAAAATTATATTCTGATCAGTATGCTACTAGAAATGGCCGACAATCAGGCAGAAACTCTGAGGCATGAACAGGTCAAACAAATCCAAATAGGAATTCATTTGACAGACACAAATCGTACTTAGAAGAGGGACCCAAATGGGCAGCGGAGCCACTGTCAGAATCTCTGACTTGTTGGGCTTTATAAAAAAGCCAGCTCTCCATCGGATAGGCAGAAGCCTGGAAAGATTGCAGAGGCTGCCTGATTGGAAAAAGGTGAATGGTTAGGGAAAGAGAGCTGAATTGTTCTCGCGGCTGGTGGCAGGCATGGTCAGCTACACCCTTGCCGTGTGTTTAAAACCCTGCCTCGGCTGAAAGTGAATCTGTTTCTTCCACCGACTCAAAGACACACCAGTGTGAAAGACTTCAGATCCCTCTTAGGTCTTGGGGACAAAGGACCACCGATTTTCTAACAATTGAGGGTGTGCTGTGTCAGGGTCAAGAAATCAGAGGTACCATTTAGAAGGCCTCTCAGTGTTTCTGCAAAAGTTAAAATGCTAACTTGAACTCAGGGAGTGACAGTGGGCCCCTCAGCTGATTCAAAGCAAGAAAACCTGCTAAAGATGCTGCTTGCTAAAGATGCTGCTTGCCAAAGATCCTGCTAAGGTTTCCTGTCTGTCTGGGAGGATTTGAGCTGGTTTGGGAGGTAAAAAAAAAATCTATTCACCTTCCACTCCACCAAATCTCAAACTCAATACCCATGCATAGAATTATAAATTGCTGCAGCAGATCCAGGACTAGAAATTTTCAGTGGGGAAATGGTTAGGCTTAATTATGGCAAAATCATTCAACATTATATCTCCATTTAAAATAATTACAAAGATTACATAGCAACATGAAAACTATGATATATTAAATATTCTTTTCTTTGTCTAGAGAGAAGTCTGGGCTAGAGGCACAGACCTGGGAGTACAGAGTAAGAGCTGTTTTTATAAAAGTACATAAATGTTGAGCCAGAGAGAAGTCTGCCATCAGAAGCCTGGGTAACCCCTATATTCCCCTATATTTAAGGGTGAGCTAGAAACGACAAGAAACAGAAAGTAATAAGAAAGATAAGACAAAACAGTGAAGCCAGGGTTTAGACTTATAAGGAGGAAGATGTGAGCGACAGTGTCAAGTACCACACTCATAACGAGGAGGAGACATGTGGGTGCTGAGTTTGGGGGTCACTGGGAGTAGAGGCCATTATCTCAGAGCAGTCATCAATTGGGTCATGGGGGTAAAAACCGTATCACAAAAGGGCAAGGAGGAAGGGAGGGCCTGGGGAAGAGCAAGGGCCAGCAAATACAGCCCACATTCTGGGAATCTGCTGTGAAGGGTAAGAGAAGAACAGAATGTCAGTATCAGAGACGAGGAGATAAAGGCGAGGTTTCCTTAGGATAAGGGGGGTTGAGTGTACTTATAAACATGAAGTAAAAGTCTACGGAGAGAAAGACAATGAAAGTGCAAGACAAATAACAAATATGTTAATGTGCAATACAGAACTGTGCTAGTGGTATTATCAGGGACAGACCACACAGATGGGGACGCAACTAAATTTCACTGAGCAAGGGACAGAAAGCCACATCCACCTCCAAGTTCTTCCCATTCCTCATGGAACGGAATTCAAACATCTAATGGCCAAAAGAAAGCCTGGTCTGTCTTCCTCTGACCGCCCTTCCAGCCTTCCCACCACACCATTCGGCCTGACTTGCTTTGCTTCAGCCACGGATGAAGGCTCTTCCCCCGACAAGACCACCTCCTTCCTGCCCCTGGTAACCTGTACTCACCATCCGTTGAAAAGATCCTCCCAACTCTCAACTCTAAATGGAGGAATCACTTTTAACCTTGAAATACTAACACCAAGGTTACCTCTAGCTGTCTACTTGCTTAAAGTATCTGACCCGTGCTGCCTAAACCCTGTTCATTTTTCGTAATTATGATCACACTCTAAAATACCCTATCTATCCATTTATATGTTTCATCTAACTTCTGATTAGAGTATAAGATTTATAAGATCTTGTGTTTATCATACATCCCTATATATCCAGCCCTTGAGAGGTATTGAAAAAAATAGTTGCTAATAAAATAAGTCTCCAGGTAATTTCAAATAACAAATGCTGGAGAGGGTGTGGAAAAAGGAGAACCCTCCTACACTGTTGGTGGAAGTGTAAATTGTTGCAGCCACTATGGAGAAGGGTATGGAGGTCTCTTAAAAAACTAAAAACAGAGTTACCATACGATCCAGCAATCCCACTCCTGGTCATACATCTGAAGAAAACTATAATTCAAAACGATACCTGCACCCCAATGTTCAGGGAAGCACTATTTACAATAGCCAAAACGTGGAAGCAACCTAAATGTCCATCGACAGGGAATGGTTAAAGATGCAGTACCTATATACAATGGAGTATTACTCAGCCATAAAAAAGAATGAAATAATGCCATTTACAGCAATGTGGATGGACCTAGAGATTATCTTACTACGTGAAGTCAGACAGGTAAAGACAAATATCATATGATATCACTTTTATGTGGAATCTAAAAAAAGATACAAATGAACTTGTTTACAAAACAGAAATAGACTCTCAGACATAGAAAACAAACTTATGGCTACCAAAAGGGGGAAGGGGAGAGGGATATATTATGAGTTTGGGATTAACACATACACACTACTATATATAAAACAAACAACTAACAAATACCTACCATACAGCACAGGGAACTATATACTCAATATCTCGTAATCATCTACACTGGAAAATAATCTGAAAAAGAAAATTTGTGTATATATATGTGTGTGTGTGTATATATATATATGTGTATGTGTGTGTGTGTATATACATGTGTATGTGTGTGTGTGTGTGTGTGTATATGCATTACTTTGCTACATACCTGAAACTAACACAACGTTGTAATCATACTTCAATAAAAAACTCTTCGCAAAAGCTTAGAGGACCCCAATGGAATGAATAAGAATAAGAAAGACCAAGAATGAGGAAAGGAGGGAAAAACAACAAATAAAAGTTAAAAGAAGGAAAAAAACACCTACACAAATCATATTTAAACTGCTGAAAACCAAAGATAAGGAGAAAAACAAATGAAAGCACCGAGAGTTGAAAAATATATACAGAAATGCAAATGTAAAAATCAAAGCCAACTTCTCAACAGAAACTATGGAGTGACACCTTAACACTATCGAAAGAAAGAAAAAAAAGTGCCAACCCAGAATTCTATGTCAAAAAATAACAGTGTTCAAAAGATGAAGGCAAAGACTTTTTTGGAAAAACAAAAGCTGAGAGCACTCATTGCCAGCAGAACTGTACTGAAAGGTTACAACTTTAATTTGGAGCTATACATATAAATAAAGAGCTCTGAAAATTGTAAAAACAAAAGGAAAATTTCAAAAAAGAAAGTGTCACCACTTTAAAATATTATGCCAGGTAAAGCTGTACGGCCCAATCTGAAATAATGGCCTGTCAAAGGTCCACGCCCCACTCCATAAGACCTGCAAGTAGGCTCCCTTGCGTGGCAAAGGGGACTCTGCAGAGGTGAAAAAGTTTAAGGCACTAAAATGGAGAAACTACTGGATTATTACAGGACCCCTTCAAATTTAGTCCATCGAAAGAGGCCAGAGAGAGATCTGAGGTGCGAGAGACTGGATCAGCCGTTCCTGGCTTTGGAGGTGGAGGGAGGGGGCCAGGATCCAAGGACTGCAAGTGTACCGGAAAGGCTGGGAGTGGCCTTCAACTTCAGCCAGGGCGGGTGGACTCAGACCCTCAGACACAGGGTCAACAACTGCAAAGAACAAGGAAGCAGACTCCCCTCTAGAACCTCCAGAAAGAAACACGGCCCTGCTGACACCCTGACTGTAGCCCAGGGAGACCAAGTCCAGCTTCTGACGTACAGAACTGTAAGGTAGGAAGTGTTTCCTGAATTGCTGAGCTTATTATGGTAATTTGTTACACAACAGAAAACAAACACAGGTACCACTGGCACCTGTGACTATTTAACTTAAAAACAAAGTCTGTTGCTCAAAAAAGAACTTTGTTCCCTGACCACAATGAAGCCAAGTGAGAAATAAACAGCAGAAAGACATCTGGAAAATCCCCAAATATTTGGAAATTGAACAACATACTTCTAAACAGCTTAGGGGGCAAAGAGGAAGTCAGAGGGGAATTTAAAAAAGCAAAACAAAACTTCAGAGCAGTCGAAAAACACGACAAAGGATGTGTACCATGGCAATGATAGACAGCTCTCGAAATCAAACACTAGAGGAACCTCAAGTCTGGGACAACAAAAGGGTTCTTGTAATAATCACGGTGATTTTTAATCACTTCTCCACATGATCTAGTTAACAGAATAAAAAGAAATGAGATACTAACGATGGCAAGGAAGCACATGGCATTATTTGCTGACAACATAAGATTCTTAGAGGACCTAGGAGAAATCGCTGAAACTCTACTAAATCCAGTAAGACTTTCAGCAAGTCAGATGCCTACCCAAAACATTCACGTATTCACTTTTCACTTATACCAAAAACGGTTAGAAATAAAATGAAAAACATGTTCTATTTGTAAAAGTAATAACAATAGAAAAATGCCTAGAAGTATATTTAGCACAAAATAATTCAAAACCTACAGAAAGTTAAAAATTTTTCCAATACCCTTTTAAAAAGTGCTTATAAAGTGAAGAAATGCACCATGCTCCTGGAGAGAATTACTATTTTGAAGATATCAACACTTTGCAAATTTCTGAACATTATACAATTTCAAACAATTTTTTTAAAATTTGCTTTTTTAAAAAAATATGACGACTCTAATCTTAACTTGGGAGAGTAAATATTCTGAATTAGATAAAAAATTGTGAAAAAGAATTATGTAAAGACACCTAAATGGAGAGAGATTAAATGATTAAACAGTAGAGTATTTTCTCAAAATGAGATTAATGGTTAAATGGCAACACATATACTTAGAATATGAAAAACTAGCATATTTCAAAATCTTGAAAAAGGATAACATAGTTCTAAAATGTGCAATGTAGGTTTCATACATGAGACAAAAATGTGAAGTAGAGGTTAAGCAGATACCATGTTCCAAAATAACTTCCAAAATTCAGTGCAGGAAATAAAGCCACAGAAAGGACTAGAAAAATATGGATGAACATCTAGCTAATCTTGAGAGTAGAAATATGATTTCTAAGCCAAAAAAAAAAAAAGCAAGTAAAAGGAAAACATTTTGAACGTATAAAAACTGAACTCCCTCAGAGTGTGTGTGTGTGTGTGTGTGCGCGTGCGTGTGTGTATTTAAAAACACCATCTAACTACAAAAAAGCAAATGACAAAGAAAAGTATTCCACATACAGGCTGACAATGGGTTAATATTCTAACTATATAAAGAACTTTTATAAAGGACTTCTATTAATGATGAATTAAGTAATTCAAGTGTTCCTCCCTGAGGACAGCAGAAAAGCTAAATAAAATATATGAAGGCACTGAAACATTAAGAAGGCAATGAAAAGTTACTGGGCCAAAATCCAGATGAGGTTAAAAGTCCAAAAAGTGAAATCAGTATTTGGGGCTCTTTTTGCTCAGAGATGGTTTGCTTATCCAGAAGGAGCAGCTAAAAGGCTGAGCAGCTCTTCAAAAGACAGTCTAAAGAGGGGAAGAGTATAAATGAGAGAACCCAGGGCAGGCCAAGCACAGAGTGCCTGAGAAAACCTACACGATTCTAGCTGACATCCTGAAGGGCTTCATTCTAGGAAGGAGAGGGAACTGATATAGACCAAGCCTCAGGTGAACTATAACTCACTTTTAATAGCCAGAAAAATCTCCAACCCCAAAAGTGATTAAGTTGACATGGATTGGCTGTCCTTCTAGGAGTGTGGCTGGCAGAAGCAAACTACAATTTTCTCTGGAGGAAGTTATCATCAATTTAGGTTCAAACCATTTCATTCATTTTTCAAATAAATGTCTAACTCATATTCAAAGATAACCAGGCACCTGAGAAAAGAATTCAACACGAAAGAACCAACATTACAAGCAAACGGACAGGGGTTCAACATACTGGAATTAATATAGACACTTAAAAATAAATGCACTTATTTTGTTCAAGGACAAGCTTACTAAAAATTCCAGAGGAGAATTAGTATAAAAAGAGAGATAACATATTTGAAAAGCCAAATATACATAACAGAACTGAAAAAATGCAATCAAATTTAGACCTCACCGGAGGGATTTAAGTTCAGAACAGAACAGTTGAAAATGACAGAGAACTGGAAGATAAGTCAAAATAAACAACACAGAATAAAGTACTAGGAGACAAAGGGATGCAAAATCCAGGAGCTAAATCTAAAACAAAGAGGATAAATTAATCTCAAAGGCTGGAAATGGAATCTTAGAAGGTGATGAGATAAATAATTGAGTAGAAGTAATATTTGGGGAGACAGGACTAAAATTTTTCAAAAAGTAATGAAACAACCTAAATTTCTATTGACAGATGAATAGATTTAAGAAGATGTGGTATATATACACACTGGAATACTACTCGGCCATAAAAAAGAACTAAATAATGCCATTTGCAGCAACATGGGTGGAACTAGAGACTCTCATACTAAGTGAAGTTAAGTCAGAAAGAGAAAGACAAATACCATATGATATTCCTTATATCTGGAATCTAATATACGGTACAAATGAACTTTTCCACAGAAAAGAAAATCATGGACATGGAGAACAGACTGTGGTTTGCCAAGGGGGAGGGGAAGGGAGTGAGATGGACTGGGTTTGGGTGTTAATAAATGCAAACTATTGCCTCTGGAATGGATAAGCAATGAGATCCTGCTGTATAGCACTGGGAACTGTATCTAGTCACTTATGATGGAGCATGATAATGTGAGAAAAAAGAATGTACATATGTATGTGTGACTGGGTCACCTTGCTGTACGGTAGAAAACTGACAGAACACTGTAAATCAACTGTGATGAAAAAATAAAAATCATTAAAAAATAAATTTTTAAAAGTAATGAAACACA
This sequence comes from Catagonus wagneri, assembly GCA_004024745.2. NCBI lineage: Eukaryota > Metazoa > Chordata > Mammalia > Artiodactyla > Tayassuidae > Catagonus > Catagonus wagneri. Next base: position 26,655,892 of record PVHT021183524.1, read on the forward strand.
TGAATCTACAGATTCAAGAGTGCTCTAAACCACAAGCAAGATAAATAAAAGAGAAATCGCACCTATACATATCACTGTGAAACTGCAAAAGTCAGCGACAAGGCCACAAGTTTTAAAAGTACAAGAAAATTTAATTATAAAAACAGATTACCTTGTATACCTGAAACTAACACAACTTTCTAAGTCAACTATATTCTAATAAAATTTATTAAAAAAAAAAGGCAGATCACCTTCAAACAGGCAATAATTAGACTTACAAGTGACATCTCAACAGCAATACTGTGTGCAAGGAAATAAACTGCCAAACTGGAATCCTATGCTTCTGAACTCAGAAAAAATATTTCTTAAGAATGAAAAAGAAACAGACATTTTTTAAATAAATGATACGTGAAATCATTTGTCACTTGAAATAATCTGTCACAACAGACCTGCGCTAATGGAAAACTAAAGACGATTCTTCACATAAAATAAAATTATCCCATGTGGGAAACTAGAGATGGAAGATGAAATCAGCCCCAAAGTGATTAATGTGTAGAAATCAAGATGAGCAGCAACTGTATAAAAACAATAAAGAATATATATGGAATTCAAATACATGATAATCATAGCCTGTAAGTCAAAGAGCGGGGTAAATGAATACACCCATGGAAGAGACGCTATGATGCAGAGCCCTGAAAGCTTGGAGCTAGCGGCTGACACAACAGCAACCTCTGGGACCATCGCCATGTCCCATTCGAGGCATACTGAGCAGAAGATCAGAGTGGTTCTCGGAGCATTTAATGAAATTTAAGTTTAGTTTTACCAACCAAAATAGATTCAAAGGCTTCGATAGCATTCCTAATGGAGGAAATACGCTGCAACACAATCAAAACATGGCAGCAATTCTGAGTAAGAAACCCAGCCCTGAAGAAAAAAAGCAAGAATGGAGAAGAGGAATTTGAGGTCATCTCCCCCAGAGTAAGACCAAGAATTACTTAGTTTCAGGTTGAAACAATGCAAGACGCAATGTTAAACTTTTATAACAAAACAAGTAGGCAACAGAAAACATTAAAAAAAAAAACTGTTCAAAAGAAATAGAAAATTAATTACGGGGTGAGGGAGGGAACCTGAATTCACCATTAACAGGCTATGATGTAGCCAAAAAAATCAGGAAAAAGAAAAAGAATATAGGCTTTAACAGAAAAGGAGAATGTAGTAGATACGCTAAATTTCCTGTCTTATAAATTCTTTGTTAAAATAAAAATTTCAGAAAGTTTCAAAGAAATTAAAGCACTACAGGATTGGAGTATAGAGATAGTCCATTGCTACCTGTCATCTAAAGTTCTGAATTTTTAAATTCATCATATGCACAACTACTATTCACATACAAATAAATGTGTAATGAAATATTCAACTCCAAAGCAGGTCAATTAGCAAATTAAGAACCCAACAAATAACTGCTTATTTAATAATAGTTTAAAGTATAGATCAAAATCTAGCAGATACAGACAAAATAGGTACTCAAACAGTAGTTTAATTAATCACTCAAAGGCAAATACTGCAGAACTTTTCTATCCATAAAAGAAAATTTCATAGGCTGTCAATATGTAATTTCAGAGATATAATTTTGACTGTAGAAACATAGGAAAAATAAGTAAAAATAAAATCAGAGATAAATAAAATTGAAAAATTCAATTAGAGTAAGTAACAATTATATTTGAAAATTTTAATTTAAAAATCACTCTAATCAATAATAAATGTTCCCTGAAATGAAAAAGGGTAGGATATAAAAACAAAAAATGATGCAAAATTATAAGAGAAGGTTATAATTTATTTGGGTGTATCTGGATACTTGAATAACATATAGAATATAAGTCTAAATATAATTGACCCAAATTTGAACAGGTTGCTAATTAAGGAAGAAAATAACAATACATCTACTGAAGATACAAAAACGCTTTTTTTTCCTCTACAAACACTCAACTTTCAAGTAACTTAAGTAACCTTTCATATTAAACATAAGGAAAACTACCCAACACAATCAATTAAGTCCTGATACGTCAAAACAGATTTAACACTATGGGCCAATCTCAGTGCAAGGCACAGCCAGTCATGTAACTGGCAAAGACAGAAATTATCCCAGATCCCTCCCTTCTACTCTTGTTCAACATCACTAATTATTAGAGAAATGCAAATCAAAACTACTATGAGGTACCATTTTACACCGGCCAGAATGGCCACCATCAAAAAGTCTACAAGCAATAAGTGCTAGAGAGGCTGTGGAGAAAAGGGAACCCTCTTACACTATTGGTGGGAATGTAAATTAGTGCAACCACTTGGAAAAGAGTATGGAGAGTCCTCAAGAAACTAAAAATAGAATTACCATTTGATCCAGCAATCCCCCTCCTTGGCATCTATCCAGAGAAAACCATGACTTGAAAAGATATATGTACCCCTAAGTTCACTGCAGCACTATATACGATATACTATATACAATAGCCAAGATAGTAAGCAACCTAAATGTCCATCAATAGAAGAATGGATAAAGACGATGTACTACATACACACAATAGAATATTACTCAGCCATAAAAAGGAATGAAATAATGGCATTTGCAGCAACATGGATGGACCTAGAAATTATCATGCTAAGGGAAGTCAGTCAGACAGTGAGACACCAACATCGTATGCTATCACTCATATGTGGGATCTAAAAAAAGGATACAATGAACTTATCTGCAGAACAGATACTGACTCACAGACTTTGAAAAACTTATGGTTACCACAGGAGAGACAGTTTGAGCGATGGGTTGGGAGTTTGGGATGGAAATGTTGTAAGCTGAGTTGTGATGATGGTTGTACAACTATAAATATAACACAATTCACTGCGTTAAAGAAAAAAAAAAACAATTAGAAGTGGCCAAGGGCATGTTAGGTAGTGGGCTTCCAGAAATAAACACCTGCAGCAACATCCCTGTTCCTGGCTCCAGCACACAGGTGCTCTCCCAATAAAACCTGTCAAACCCATTTCCTCACTAACGAAACATCAAACTATGCACACTCGTTACCGTATACATTTGCTCTCATTGAAATTTTCTTCAGTCCTCTTCCAGACTTTTCTCACTTATCCACAGAATCTTATTTTCTGCTTCCAAACTTTTTCTTGAATGAAATAGTTACTAGTGAATCCCATGCTTGGTGGTTAGGGCAACATTCTAAAGTATCATCCTTAAAATTTGATATTCTTTTATATACAGCATAGTCCAAAAAAACAGTAGTAAAAGAATGCCCTGTTGGGGTGAAATACTACTTCATTGTTTCCATAACTGTCTGCTTTTTAATTTTCTTAATTTATTTTTTAGAATTTATCACAGTCTTCTACCTGTCTTCAGTTGATTCTGTCTCCCCTCACTTTTACTTTCTATTCTTTTCTTCCCCAGAATTATAGCCCTTACTTTCTCATGTGATGTGTACTGCTTTCTCTGGCCTGAGTAAACATGAAAAAAGAAAAAGTCTCTATGTAGGAAACAAATATCTAAGCCCGCCTCCCTTTTACCCCCCACACACGGATTACAGAAGCAGAGCTGGAGAAAAGCCTAAATAAATCAACAGCTGCACACATTAGCCTTTTAATCACCTGGCAACATTATTCAAATGAAAAATAATAGAGAGGCATATGCGTGAGGACAATTACCCAAGAAGTGACAATAGTAAATTAAAGAAGATCTGGGTTTTTTTTCCTTATCATTCTTCCATGGATCCCCACGTGAATCAACAGAATGAGCCCATTCCTTTGTTTTTCCACAGTCCTCAGGGATGCTGTCCTCAAAGCAGCTCAAACTCAAACATCGTTATCTGAACTGCTTCATCTCTCTTGTCAAAAAAATGAAGCAATGGACTAAGCACATAATTTATGGAAGCTTAAACAAACATGTTTTAAATATTTTAATCTCCCTGAAATCATGGTGATCTTCCAGTCAATTATAAGAAAACCGCGTCATGACTTAACTGGAAGTGATGCTTTCCCTTTCTAAATGGTGCAAGAAATCACTATGTATCTTCCAAACAAGAGCATTCTGAAGTCAATGGAAAACAGGCTTTAAAAGTGTGAAATAGGCTATAAATGTGTAAAAGCATACAAGCCTTTTAATGACTCCTACAAAGTAAAATCTTGTTACTATTTTAGCCTCTAATTTAACAAATGATTATTCCATAGAGAATAATCAATAACACTGTTAGGAAATATATTGAGATTTTTGCCTCATAATTTATAGGAAGCAAAGTTTAGTTTTTTGCATTTAAACACTGTGAACAGAACAAAGACATTTATTTTACATTAATGTACTAAAAAGTGCTTTTATTTATCATTACGCGAATTGTCTTCTATAAAGCTAGCACAGTCTGGCTGAAAGGCAATGAGCTCCTGGGATTTGGTATTTTTAAATCTCAAAATATTGATAGGATTGACATACAATGCCTTTAACTCACATATATGGCACAAATAATTAAAATAATACTAATTTTCCTGTAATTCAAACCGTTGGCATTGTCTATTACACAAAAACAACACTTCTGGATTCCTGCATATTTATATTTGAAAGTCAAAGCAATATAATATTATAAGAAAAAAGAGATGACTTTCTTTTTTAAAAAACAGAAAATCTGTTACAGTTCTCCCAAGGGAAATTTGTTAGGCACTGCTGCCAGTCTGCTGAAAACCTCATGAATTTTGATTCTACCAATTCAGATTTTATGATAATTCGGGCAAGAGCTGAGATAAAACTCACAGGTTCCTTCAAGGTACAGACCTTTTCATGCCTATCTATTTCTTATGGCTAAAAAGAATAGCTGATGCATAACCAAAAAAAAAAAAAATGAATAAAAGAACTAATAACAACTCTACAAAGAAAACATGATTTTTTGATCATTTAATATTAAGAAGGTAGAATTTTTTTTATTACATCCATTAATGTTCACTTAATTACATTATTTTCTGGTAATTATTGTATCAACCCAAGGATCAAAACCTGCCAAAAACATACGCATCTGTCCACCAACAGATGACATGAGGTGCAGGTTCGGTCCCTGGCCCGGCATAGTGGGTTAAAGGATCCAGTGTTGCTGCAGCTATGGCAGAGATCACTGCTGCAGTTTGGATTCAATCCCTGGCCCAGGCATTTCCATATGCCACAGGCGTAGCCATTCAAAAAAAAAGGAAGAAGGAGGAGGAGATGGGGTATGTATACACAATGCAATAGTGCTCAGCCACAACAAAGAATGAGACGATGCCGTTTACAGTGGTATGGATGGACTTAGAGACTGTCATATTAAGCAAAGTAAGTCAGATAAAGAGACAAAATCACATATCCCTTACATGTGGAATCTGAAAAAAATTTATTTTAAAAATACATGTAGGCTGAACTAGTTAGCATTACTTTAATATTGAAATAATAAATCTGCATCCCTTTAAAACAGTCTATAATTCAGACATCTCACTATTCACGAGCTTTCCCACTGGCTATCCTAATGTCAGTTTTCATTTTATAAATTGTTGATGACTTTCCAAGTTTATAGCATTTTAGGTAAAAGTAAGCCAACCAAGTTTTCTTTTATTGCATATCCTTTCTCCCAGACTGTTTTAAAACATTTTTATCTTACATTGCATTAACATTATTCATTTTAATTTAATAAAAATCAGACCAACTTTTCCATTATACCACCTAAAGTTTAGTCTTACTTCGGAAGGACTTAATCACCCTGGCTATAGGAACACACTCGTGTACTTTCTTAAGAATATTTAGCAGAGTTCTTAAGGACGAGAATGTCAATGGCATTAAGGCATAATCTTATTAACATAAAATACTATTCCAAATCATCCTTCATTTCTTTTTTTTAATATCACATGTGGTATTTTAAAAAGAAAAAAATGGGATTATGTTTCGCTCCTTGCAAACTCACTGGTATTATAAGGAGTTTAAAAAAAAAATTTAGGAAAGCAGGTGAGTAAGCTCTAGCTTTCTTATTTACCCCTAATTAGAGTTCATGATCTCGTTTTCTGCTCACTAGCTTTTCATGCTCACTTCTGAATTAGCCTAGTTTGACACAGGAACCTAGCTTCCTTCAAGCTTCTCCAGACAACAAGCAGGTAATTCCAGGGCATAAATGACGTCTATGTTAACAAAAGTCCTGGCGGTCAAGTGACTCCTTGAGCAAGTCTAAATATCACAGCATTATTTCAGTAGGACAGACGCCTTACTCTGTTTCCTAAGCCATATAAACTACTTATCTGCTTAGGATCCATTACTCTAACATACATGGTAAAATAGATAATTAACAGAAATTATTTTTAAATAAAAACTTTCTGGTGGTTGGAGAATATAATATCAGAGTGATTGCAGATAACAGGAAACTACAAGTATGAGGGTGGTGATTTCGGGATTTTCCTGTTTGAAACAGAATAAAATGAAAAATCCCAATGCAGGCTGATCTAAAATCTCCACCTTTTTCTATAACCATTGTTCGCCTTGTACTTTCTCCTGAATCATTACAATATTCTTTTAAAAAGTGATCTCTTCACTCAAAGGGAAGAACAAGACTAAAGTACTACAGACTCAACTTTCACTAGCGTGCAGCTCTCATCCAGCTACAATGCAGAATAATGTACAATAACACAGACTTGAAAATTCCTCTCTTTCTGGTTACAGTCCTTGGGGTAAGGTTATTTAACGTCTTTCATCTTTGGGCTTTTCCATCTTCGTAAAGTGGTGAATTTATCTGTAAAATGCTGACTTCTAAATTTCTGTCATAAAATCTAGGAGGATTTTTATAGAACATTCCCTGAAACTTTTGATTACACTGTATTCAGAAACAGAGCAAATTATTTTAGAAATACAAACTGTTTTTTAAAACAAAAAACAATGTGACAATTCAATTAAGCCAGAAATCACTAACAAAAAGATATATTAAATCCCCAACCATCCCCATGGGGGGAAAAATTCTATCATGGGAATCAAAGAAGAAACAGGCACAGAAATGAATGAAAGTAGCAAATATGAACTCAGGTTTAGTATAGCTAAAGTAATGTTTAGAAGGATTTAATACCATTAAGTGAAAAAGAATAAAGACTTAAAAATGAATTTCCAACTTAAGAAATTTGATAACAGAATAAACCCAAAGAAGAAGATAAGAAAGAGCAAAATGAAATGAAACTGAAAACTATGACACATGGAGTATCAAGAAAATCAGAAGTCAGCATAATAAAAGGGGAATGAAAAAGACAACCCTCTGGTACGACTAATCAAAACAGAGAGAAAAGGCACAATGAATCATATTAACAATGAGAAAAAATGGAGACACAACTACAGATCCAGCAGCAATGAAAGACAATAAGAGAATACCTTGAATGACTTTTTGCCAATGAATGTGAATACTTAATAAAATGGAAAGACATCTGATTGAAGAGAAAAAAGCTCAAGTAATCTCTTATTACTAAATATATTGGCTTGGTGCTTAAAAATCCCCTACCCTTCAGCCCTCTCAAAAGTCAAAATACATTCTCAGACTTGCTTCTAAAGCTCCAATTCCAATATCAAACAACTCTATGGGAAGCAGGGGGATACAGTCTTCAGATCATTCAATGGAGCTACAAAACCTTAAAATGAACTGGGCAAGGAAAATGATAAGCAAATAAAATGATAGACCAGTATCTCTTGAATATGGAATGCATAAATCTTCAAGAAATATTCAAACATTTTAATAGTGACATGTTAAAAGCACTCCCCCTGAAATCACAAACAAGCCAAAGATGCCAACACTATCATTCTGTGGGATTTTTACTGGAGCCAAATGGGTAAAACAAGAAAAACAAAAAAAAGGAACAATGTTTAAAAAGGAAGAAAGAAAACTTTCATTACTCCCAGCTGATATGATGCTTATAAGAAATTCTAAAGCATCTGCAGACATATTTTCGGAACGAATGAGTTCAGCCTAGTGGCTGGATATAAAATGAATATACAAGAATATATTCTATGGTCTTATTTGCCAAGAAAATTTAGAAAACAATTTCACAGAAAAGAAAGTCAGTGAAATCAGCAAAATAAATGAAGTTCTAAGAAATAAATCAAATAAAGTGAGTACATGATCCATATGGGAAAAAAATTACAGGACACTTAAGAAAATACAAGTATCAAAAATATACTATTTTTGGAGTTCCCTTCGTGGCTCAGTGGTTAACGAATCTGACTAAGAACCATGAGGTTGCGGGTTCGATCCCTGGCCTTGCTCAGTGGGTTAAGGATCTGGCGTTGCCGTGAGCTGTGGTGAAGGTTGCAGACGCGGCTCGGATCCCGCATTGCTGTGGCTGTGGCGAAGGCCGGCGGCTATAGCTCCTGTTAGACCCCTAGCCTGGGAACCTCCATATGCCGCGGGTGCGGCCCTAGATAAAGGCAAAAAGACAAAATATATATATATATATATATATACTATTCTTATAGATAGGGAGTCTCAAAATTGTTAAAGATAGTTAATCTGCCCAAATTCAATGCAATCCTAAAGTTCTAACAAGTCTTTTCTAAGGTGATTCTAAAATTTAAATCGATGAGAAAAAAAACTAGAAATAATCTAAATACTCCTAAAAAGTAATGTCAGAAATTTGCCTTACTGTATATCAAAACAATAGAGTGACAGTTATTAACACATTGTAGCATTAAACCATGGACAAATAAACAGAAGAGAGAGCTAAGACACAAACCCACACATATAGGTTAAATTAATATGAAATACAGTACAGGAAGAATCCACTCAATAAATATGTCAGGTGGCACAAAAACAGACACATAGAGCAATGGAATAGGATAAGAGAGCCCAGATGCAAACCCACACACTATGGTCAATTAATCCATGACAGGGGAGGCAAGAGTATACAATCAAGAAAAGACAGTCTCTTCAATAAGTGGTGCAGGGAAAACAGGATAGCTACAGTGAAAGAACGAAATTAGGACATTCTCTAATACCCTACAAAAACAAGCTCAAAATGGATTAAAGACCTAAATGTAAGACCAGATACTATAAACCTCCTAGAGGAAAACATAGGCAGAACGCTATTTGACATAAATCGTAGCAACATTTTTTGGACCTATCTCCTACAGTAAAGGAAATAAATGTAAAAATAAACATATAGGACCCAAATAAATTTAAGAGCCCTTGCACATCAAAAGAAACCATTGACAAAATGAAAAGACAACCTACAGAATGGGAGAAAATATTTGCAAATGGTATGACTTATCAGGGAATGACATCCAACATATATAACCAGCCTATTCAGCTCAACATCAAAAACACAAACAACCTGACTAAAAAATGGGCAGAAGAACTGCGTAGATATTTTTTCCAAAGAGGAAATGCAGATGGCAACAGGCATATGAAAAGATGCTCAGCACTGCTAATTATCAGGGAAATGCAAATCAAAACCACAAATCACCTCACAACAGTCAGAATGGCTATCATCAAAAATAACAAATAGCAAATGCTGGCAAAGATGTGGCAAAAAGAGAACCCTGTACACTGTCGGTTAGAATGTATGTTGGTGCAGCCACTGAGGAATCAGTATGGAAGTTTCTCAAAAAACTAAAAATAGAACTACCATATGACCCAGAATTCTACTCCTGGGTATATATCCAAACAACAACAACCCACTAATTCAAAAAGATACAGGTAACTCAATGTTCACAGAAGCATCACTTATAATTGCCAAGGGGTGGGAGAAACTTAAGAGCAGAAGATGTGTGTGTGTGTGCGTATAAAATATATATATTTGTGTGTGTGTATAAATACACACATATTTATAATGAACTACTACTCTGCCATAAAAAAGAATGAAATTTTGCCAATTGCAAATAATGTAATTTTATTTTTAAAGCTAAAACTCAGACAAAACTAAAAAGGACACTGTTTGAGAATATTTAATTACTTTTAAGGAGCACTAAAATGATAATACAAAGTTAAGGATAGGTAAATACCTCTACAGAGCAGACAGCTGGATAAAATGGTGACCAGGATGTAGGTTGTTAAACAGTGCATATTAGTTTCTATATTGAGTATTTGAATCAAAGGTTACCATGCTATTCTTATGAGTTATAATAAGTTACATGTACTAATAAAGTATTATATATTAAATATATAACAGTATATTTAACAATATATATCACATATTGTATATGTAATAATATATTACATATATTATTACATAACATATATTATGTGTCAAATATGGTGAAATAATATATTACATATATTTATTACATAATATATATTATGTGTCAAATACGGTGATAGAAATTTGAAACAAAGTATTAAAGCTTATTCATGAGACAGCATATAAAACTCTCCAAATTAACTGATCTATTTATTTCTTCCCAGTTTATTTTATACATATCTCATCACTACATCTGTGATATTCACTATTTATTTAAATATAGTGCAATAATTTTAAAAATAGTGTCAAGCACAATGGATATTAAGAGCAAATAAACAGCACTGTAGGAAGAAAATAAGGACAATTTATAGACTTGTGTGGATGCTCTATGCTACACTTAGCCCCAAATTAAAAAAAAACAAATCAAATTCAAGTCATCTGATTTTCATTCATAAGCAGAGAGAGAATAAAAGAAATACATTAACATAATTTACTGCACTCCTTTATTCTACTGGTGTATAATGAGCAAAGTGAGCTTCTTTGCCAGCGTATTACACTAAATAGATTAATCCTTCCTTAAAACATTAGAAAACAGCAAAGATTTTTTTTTAATCTACCAATAAGTGACATTTGTTTTCTTTCAGAGCGTACTAGTGTGCTAAATTCTTCTGAAGATAAATTAGGTACTTGACCTAATGGTTAAAAAACAAGAGAGGGAGAGAGACCACCAAACACGGTAAGGACCACAGCACCTTCAATGGAGACAAAGCCTTAGAACCACAAGCACCACAGAAAATAAGGCAGATGTAGAAAAAAGTTAAACTTTCAGAGGGAAATAACCAAAACCATGTTGGGAAAAACAGTGAAAAAAGTGATCTATTCTAGATGACTCATCTTAATCATAAACACAATAACTAAATTTTGAAGGTAGAGTCTTTAAAAGAAGAAATGACTTCCCTTTCATAAAACAGAGAGCTCAGCAAAGGTCTGAGAAATCTCAAGACCTCTATTACTCAAAGATTTTATCTCATGTAGTTAAAGACAAATGGATATTATTCCTTAATTATATTGCAGAAGAAAACTATTTTATTTTTAATTTGCCCAGAAAGCATATGTAAAAATGAAAGTCAAGTAGTAATTCTTGGCCATGAGTCGCACAGAACGATGCTCGCTTGGTATTCATCCCAGGTCTTGAGTAAGTGCAGCCTGCCAAACGGAGTCCACTGGATTATTCTCAACCTCATTATCCAATTTCTTTTTCTAGAACCTTTGTTCCATTTCTTCCTTCCTATCAAGCATTTAGTTCAGTTTTTTGAGGTCTTTGCTTTGGGTAAAGAAGAGGGAAAAGGAAGACAAGTGCACATTTATTTTGCTAATGGAAGCAGCTCTAAACTTTTACTAGATGTGGGAAAGACTGACCAGGACAAAGACGTTTAAATTATAAGTTTAAATCGTAATCTCATAGTCGGAGTGTCTCAATTGTATCATGATTCCAGATACGTGGGGAAGAGATCTTTAGTCAGACTTTCAAAGGGACCATGTGGCTGAGGTGACTTCTATACTCTTCCTACTCCTGTTTTTCTACAAGTGTTATTAAAGAGTCATATTTGATACGGGCCTTCCAGAGATTCCAAGGGGGGTGAAGAGAGAGAAAAAAGAAGAAAGACATTTTATAATTTTTTTTCTAAATCTTTTTAGGGCTCCACCTGCAACATACGGAGGTTCCCAGGCTAGGGGTCGAATCAGAGCTGCAGCCACTGGCCTACACCACAGCCACATCAATGCAGATCCGAGCCATGACTGGGACCTACACCACAGCTCATGGCAATGCCGGATCCTTAACCCACTGAGCGAGGCCAGGGGTCGAACCTGAGTCCTCCTGAATGCTAGTCAGATTCGTTTCTGCTGAGCCACGACGGGAACCCCGGAAGACACTTTAAAGTGTCAGCACGTCACAGTCTAGTTACTCAGCTCAACCCCGAACGACTTTGGAGGCCTCAGAGTCTGGCCCAAGGGATGGAGAACCTGGACAAACAGAAATTATTTCCACTCGAGATACCTCGTGAGCAACCTAAGTAGATCTGGAGAAAGCGGAGAGAGGGAAGCTTTTTACTGGAATCTTATGTGGTTAAATTACTCTGCGAAAATATCCCACTGTAATTAGAAGACATAACAAGGACAAAGAAATGTCATGAAATCTAAAAGCCAAAGAGAGAAACCTCTAGGCTTGTCACCAATTCTCCCCATCGACAGAGATTGCTGGAACTCTTTCTCCTTTTGTCTTCCTTCCCTCCCACAAGTTCATCTACCTGACCTGTATTTTTTCATATTACCTGGGAAAATAATAAGTATGCCTTCTATGATGAAAACCAATTTTTGCTTTTAGACTTTTTTATACATTTACGCATTATAACTAGTGAAAGAATACAAATCCAGATAAATGAAAGTTGATCATCTTCCTTTGCTCCTTCTCTCACCAATGTAAACCTCTTTGTGTGTAACTCTTCAAACTTTGTCCAATCCTATATAAGCATGTGTGAACATGCGTATGTTTTTGATTGAAAAAAGTGGTGTATTTTACGTGCTACACTGTAATTTCATTTTCCCACTTAGCAACAAATCATCACAGTCCACAGAAATAATTAACATTTTAAAAAGCTATGCAGCATCCCCAAATATGAATGTACTACAATTTATTCAACTATTCCTGCACTGACTAGCACTGAGGCCATTTTCAGTTGTCTTGGTTTTTGTCATTTCAAAAAAATACTGCATCACGTGAACACATATAAGCACACACAGATGTGAACATGGCCATGGGGCTCCACTGTGCTGCCACCTTTACCCCTGTGGGACCGTTTCACAAACAGGACTTTCAGAAGAGATGCAACCATCTTTCATACTCTCACCAAAAAAATGCTAATACGCGGGAAACAGTTACAGCTATGTAGTTAAAACATTTTATAAAGTAAAGCCCATGTACTTTTAAGTATCAGTCAGTGTAAGGTGATTTTTAATTTTGTGATCATGCTTACATTGATTGATTTAGTATGTCTGCAAATATAAGGCATTTATATAGGAATTCCTGCAAGGATACAGTCTATATTGGGGTTGGTTTTTAATTTACCTTTTTTTGACACTTCTGCCCCATTAAGTTCTTTTTGTGCTTCTTCAATTTTATCTAAAAACAAACAAAAAAATTTATGAATCAATTCATCAAATATAGTTAAGAATACAGTAAAACAAACATACTACTTATAAACAGTACCTGACGCATAGTAAAAAATATCTGTTGAAGGAATTATTTATGAAACAAATACGTGTAAACTTAAAGTAATGATAATCCTTTTAAAATTATATTTATAATTTTTTTTTGTCTTTTTGTCTTTTAGAGCCATACCTGAGGCATATGGAGGTTCCCAGGCTAGGGTTCCATTCAGAGCTGTAGCCACTGGCCTACACCACTGCCACAGCAACGCGGGACCTGAGCCGCGTCTGCGAACTACACCATAGCTCAGAGCAACGCCAGATCATTAACCCCCTGAGTGAGGCCAGGGGTTGAACCCGTGTCCTCATGGCTGCTAGTCGGGTCCATGAACTGCTTAGCCACGATGGGAACGCCTATATTTATAATTTTAATTATGTCCTAGTCACAGGGCTACTTCTGATGGTTTTCAAAATGCAAATAACTAGTACACTTAAAATACTAGACCATAGTTTAAAAAGGTTCAGCTGCCTAGTAAGAGTTTCTAAAAATAATACTTTCTTTACGAAGACATACGGAGTTTATTAGACGTAAATACATGCCCACCGGCCTAGAAAGAAGGAAAGTGCATAGATGGCCTAAGCCCCAAGCCAAATGCGGAAGAAGTAAGAGAAAGGCTCAAAAAACAAAGGAAACGATGGACTGAAGAACAGCTACACAACACCCGTCATTTTTGTGGACCCATGATTACAAGCAGAGTCACCTCTGAGTGAGAGGGTGGAAAACTGCATTAAAGAGAGACTATAGAGAACTGCTCCGTGCTGGGAAGGCTTCCTCGGGAACGGATGCGAGAGGGAGGCAGCACGGGCCCAGGGTAGTTCTCCCATCTGAGCTTTGAGTACAGTCGGATTTTGTCAATAAGCACATATTCTGCTTTGATGATTAACTTAAAATTTATAAGCATATACATATTTGATGACTATGACAACAGCCAGTTCCAAGTTTAATACGGTGGTCTACATGCTTGCTATAAAATGGTGAAAGTTACAAAATTCCTAGGGTACTACTTTGTACTGAAATGAATGCAGTAACCGTAATTATATAACATTTTAGACAGTCCACTGAAGTACAGTTTAAATGCTTTCAGAGTATTAGTAAGTCAGCCACTTAGGCCTTCCAGCACACACCACTGGCCCCCAAAATGGTCCCTAGGGCTAAATACCTCTGTAGACCCGTAGAAGATGCCACCTCCGAAATGGCACCTCCCCCCCAATAAGACACATCTCAGCACAAGCCCTTCAAATTCTGGCCCATCGATCAGCCTCTTCCCCCATCAGCCTTGCCAGAAAAGCCAGAAATCCAAAGAACCTTCGATTTATTGATCAAACTTCTTTCATTTGTGTATTGAGCCACACAGCCTGCCACATCGAGGCGGAGGGAGAATATTGGAATAAAGGAAACAAGGAACAGTCAAAGCTAACTACATCTCTATGCTGACAAATGCAGCCCCCACAGCCAAGTGTTACTAGCTTCCTGCTAATAATCAGAGCCAGCACAAGATTTGAGAGAAGAGACAACCTCTAGAAATAAAATGATTTTTTTCTTATTTACAAACCAGTTATTTCTCATGAAATGATAAGCAAATTGGAAACAGTGCTGAAAAAAAGAAAAAAAAACAATTACTAAACGAAGAGAGTGGGAGCTGCAATTAGCAGTACTTCTGCTTCAAAAGAAGAATGAAGAATTCCAAATGTATGGATGACATCTATATGAATATAAGTAACAAAAGGACAAGGCCTACTTTTTCAAAAAATAAAATATACTAAGTACATTGTAGACATTCAAAATGCAAATGAACATTAAATACATAGCCTGAGAAACATAAAAATGAAAAGCACTATTATTTCTGTGCCAGTAGTCTGTCCAAACTTAAGAAATGTAAATAATATATATGTATACATTATATATACTCATAATAGTTATGACTGTGTTTAAGAGTTTAGGCAAACATAATTTGATATTATATAACAAAACAACTTTTTACTAATAGAACCAACTGGGGCTCAAGGCAGCAAAAACTCATGGCTTAATACATATTTAAAGAATGGTTTCTGTTTAGTATATTTAGGTTTGGCCACCTTCTATTTGTACTTTAACATAACCAATTCTTACAAAAATGACCTCAATTTACATTTGTATATAAATCAGTTGACTCAGGACATCTACTGTATTAGGTATAAGCATTTACTTAAATGCTTTTACCTGGAGCTCCAGTTCAATAGGTAAACATAGTCTTCAATGAGAGAGCTTATAACAGCTATTATAAACTTTTGCCTCAATTTTCATAAAAATATCCTCTTTATATTTAACCTAGGTTTTATGTTTCTCCTGGTAAAATATAATGTTTTAAAGATACCCCAAAACTACAGAGAAAGTAATAATTTATTATATGTTCTTAATTGGTTCAGACAAGGCAATTTACTGATACTGAAAAGCAACATTTATCATTTTTTTTCACTATGACCCAGAGTAAGAAATGTATTTTTACATTCCCACCGATCAATTATACACGTGTGTGTGTGTGTGTGTGTGTGTGTGTGTGTGTGTGTACATGACGTGATATTTAATTTGGAAACCGACTCACCCACACTCTAATTTCTGTTCTTTCCTGTTAAAAATGAAAAATGCTGCTCAGATCCACTGATTTCACAACCTGCTGCTGGATTAGAAATCTGCAACTTGACAGTAACTGATAGAAGGAGGAACTCTCAGCCAACGGGGGCACTTTCCACCCAGGACACAGGTCATCATAAGCCTTGACTAGTGGACGGGGGAGCGGGGTGCATGCTGTTCAGAATCAGGATCTCAGATTCTGAGACATCTTCCATCACAACCTCCCCAATGTCACTGTAATCAGAGGTAACTGCTTCCCCAAAACTATACATTCAGAAATAAACAGTAGCTTCTCTGTTGCTTAAAAACAGGTCTACATGCAAAATGGACATTCATACCATGTTGATAAATCTAAAATAAACATATTCTTGCTGTAATAACTTTTTACTGTATTTAAATTAATATGTAATTCTAATTAACCCAACTTTTACTAAATGCTTGGAGCTGTCACCTGTAAAAGACCTCAGGAACACATGAATGGATCCAGAATTATCCCTAAGATCCAGAGGGGCCGTGGCTGGGAGAGTGACAAGCTGAGAGAGAGGGCATTGTCAGAGTAGGTTATATTTTGGTTCTGCAACTATTAAAAATGTATTCCTTCTTACAGTTTTTCTTCTCTGATAAGGCACAGAAACTACTCGTTCATGGTAAAGGCAATGAACAATCTGGTTTAATGCTGCCTTACATAGTTTAAAACATTTGTACAAGAAAACAATACAAAAATATTTTATTTTCATTATAGATAAATAATTATTAACAAAGAAAAAATGTTATTTGTGAAACATAATTTGAAACCACTGAGCCAAAAAAAAAAAAGTCCTGAAGCCCTCAGGAAATCACCTTTCTTTGGGGATTCTGGGAAGAAGACTAGATAATTAAAAACAGATCATTTATAAAAATAAAACAATCTTCAAAGAGGGGTTCACAGGAAGTGGCTCGCTCTCGGACCATTTTCATTCACCCTCCAGTGAAGTGGGGGGGGGGCGCCTCCCCGACCATCGCAGACACCATTCCTCAAAAGCCCTGGGATCCAGGATATCGCAGTTTGGGGGCTCAAACCACTAAACCGTCAGGATCTGCTTCACTAGAAGCTGTGTGTTTTTACTGTATGGAATGTCTACCTGGTATCAGGTATGAAAGGAAGAACTAGAGAAAAAATAAAAAGGCTCTTCTGGAGGGGCTGATGGATTATTATATCCTTTTAACAACCATTTTCATGTCAGCTTGGTGGTAAATGCAAAGCCTGAATTCCCCTGTGGGGCTGAGGAAGTTCTCGGTGACCTCGCCCCCTCCTCTGCAGCTCCAGGGCGCCCTGTACAGGTCCCTGTGTGGCTCCTGCGGGGTCCCTGAGACTCTTCCAGCAGCCCCTCCCACCCCAGCCCTCTCCTGTCACCTCCTCCAGGAAACCGGCTCCAACACCCTCCTCAGAGCCACCACCCTGTGTGTGGAACCGCTGCTCTAGAGCCACAAATCTCAGCATCATTAGTGACCAGGACAGTAGGACACGCTGAGTGATTTACGGATCATATAAACGCTGACAATACCTACCAAGTGACACAGAGAAGCTCAGACGCATTCTGGGGGAAAAAAAAAAAAAGCAAAGGAAGAAGGAATGTGCGCACACAAGCTGAAAACAGGCATTAGGTGGTTTCACGTTAGAATGTCTTCTCTTCCTTAACGTTAGAAATGCTTCCTACATTTGGAAAACTGCACCAGAGCACTGCCAGCACTTGAATCAACCAGGCGTTACTCCATTCGACCCATCAAGGATTTAAATGGTCTCCCCCCGCCCCAATTCTATTAGCTCACCCTTCTCTCCTGCTGCACCCATTACCTCTGCTCTGACACCTCTAGGCTCTCCTTCGCTGAGCCCTAAAAACACAAAGTGGGAACACTAATAGTAAAATTTTATGAAATAGATCCTAAGGAACTGTAAAAGGCACCTCTATTTACTGAAAGAGGTACCATCAGATTAAAAAAAAAAAAATCACCATATGTGACTGTACTATTTTTACTATTGAATAAGCCTCCCACATTGCCTCATCACACATCAGTACAAGCTCCTAATTTGGGCTGTTAACTGCTAGAGCTATTTCAATAAGACTAAATATATGACAATGATGTAACGTCAAAAATGCACCCAATACCTATAACCATGTATACGTGCTCTTCTAAATGCAGTTTACCCGGGATCACTACTGAATCAGCTAAATAAACCTACCTTTATAAGTAACACATTTTAACCTCTAAGTTACACATCTTTCATGCCTCTAGACCTCCGTCTTTCAGGAAGTCAAGTTCTACAGTAATGCCGAAAATGACTCTAGATTAGCAATATTTCAAAGTGAAAAATATTGCTTGAAATAAGTGAAAAACAAAAAAATGAGCCAGAGACTCAATTCTACCCTGATAAATTTGAAAACTGTGATTAATCAGTAAAAATTCTAGAAAACCGTAAAATTACTCAACTTGATTCAGAAAGAGAAAAAACTCAAGTAGAGTAACTAGGGATGAATGAGAAAGTTACCAGAGAATAATGCAGAATTACCTTTTTTTAAAAAGGTTAAAGGCCAAAATGGTTTTATTAGCAAAGTCTTACCAATTTTATGCTGTGAAAACTTTATAGTTGCATGTAAATCAGTGAAACTAGAATTCACCCGCACACCATGCACAAAAATAAACTCAAAATGGCTTAAATACTTAAACATAAGACAAGACACTATAAAACTCCTGGAAGAGAACACAGGCAAAACATTCTCTGACATCAACCGCACAAATGTTTTCTCAGGGCAGTCTCCCAAGGCAACAGAAATAAAAACAAAAATAAGCCAATGGGACCTAATCAAACTTAACAGCTTTTGCGCAGCAAAGGAAACCATAAAAAAAAAAAAAAAGACAACCTAAGGAATGGGAGTAAATAGTTTCAAATGATGCAACTGACAAGAGCTTAATCTCTAAAATATACAAATAACTTATACAACTCAACAGCAAAAAAACCAACAATCCAATTGAAAAATGGGCAGAAGAACTGAATAGACTTTCTCTAAAGAAGATAAACAGATGGCCAACAAGCACATGAAAAAATGCTCAACATCACTGATGATCAGAGAAATGCAAATCAAAACTACTATGAGGTACCACCTCCCACCTGTCAGAATGGCCATCACTAACAAGTCAGCAAACAACAAATGCTGGAGGGGGTGTGGAGAAATGGGTACCCTCCTTCACTGTTGCTGGGAATGTTAAATTGGTACAACCACTATGGAAAACAGTATGGAGTTACCTCAGAAAACTAAATATAGAACTACCATATGACTCAATAATCCCACTCCTTGGCATATATCTAGACAAAAATTTCATTCAAAAAGATACATGCACCCCTATGTTCACTGCAGCACTATTTCCATTAGCCAAGACATGGAAACAACCTAAATGTCCATCAACAGATTATTAGATTAAGAAGATGTGGTACATACACACAATGGACTACTACTCAGCCATAAAAAAAGAACACAATAATGCCATTTGCAGCAACATGGATGGAAATAGAGACTCTCATACTAAGTGAAGTACGTCAGAAAGAGAAAGACAAATACTATATGATATTACTTATATCTGGAATCTAACATAAGGCACAAATGAACCTATCTACAGAAAAGAAACCAATTCATGGACTTGGAGAAGAGACTTCTGGTTGCCGGGGGCGGGGGAGGACTGGGAGTTTAGGGTTAGGAGATGCAAACCAATGCATCTGGAGTGGATAAGCAATGAGATCCTTCTGTATAGCACAGGGAACTTTAGTCACTTGTGATGGAACATGATGGAGGATAATGTGAGAAAAACACACACACATTATATATAAACACACACATTATATATAAACGCATACATTATATATAAACACACACACATTATATATAAACAAGGTCTATATATATAATATATATATAATGTGTGTGTGTATATATATAGCCATATGTGTGTGTGTGTGTATATATATAAACACACGCATTATATATAAACATTATATATAATGTGTGTGTATATATATAAACACACGCATTATATATAAACATATATAAACACACATATTATATACAAACACACACATTATATATAAACAAAGTCTATATATATATAATATATATAATGTGTGTATATATATATAGCCATATATATGTGTGTGTGTATATGTATGTGTATGTGTGTGTGTGTGTGTGTGTGTGTGTGTATGACTGGGTCACTTTGCTGTACAGCAGAAATTGACAGAACATTGTAAATCAACTACAATAGAAAAAATAAAACTCTTAAAAAAAAGTCTTATCAATTTTGAAGAATAAAACATTTCCTAAACTGCTCCAGAGCACAAGCTAACACGTAAAGTGTTCTAAATCATTTTAAAAAGCTGCTATAACCCTGATAGCAAAACGAGACCAAAGGGGCAGAAAGATGGACACTCAATACAAGTCCCACAAATGAATACAGATGTAATAATCCCCATCCAGATGTAGATGCCAGGATTAGAAAGCCACATCCAAGCAGGGTATAAAATAAGTATGCAAAGGTATTTCAGTATTAAGAACCATGTTAATATGATTTGTAACAGCAAACAGGATGGGGGGAGGTAATTTAAACAATGTCCAAAATTAAATGTGGACATGGAGCTGATTAAAACACAGCTGCTTCTAGTGTAAACAAGAACAAAACCAAACACCCTCAATGATGAATAAAAAGGAATATGCTTCATCATATTAACCGTGTGCTATTCCCTTTTTTTTGGTCTTTTTTAGGGCCACACCTGCAGCACATGGAGGTTCCCAGACTAGGGGTCTAAGCAGAGCTGTAGCCGTCAGCCTACGCCACAGCCACAGCAATGCCAGATCCGAGCCACATCTGCGACCTACACCACAGATCACGGCAACGCCGGATCCTTAACCCACTGAGCAAGGCCAGGGATCAAACCTGCCACCTCATGGTTCCTAGTCGGATTCGTTTCTGCTGAGCCATGACGAGAACTCCCTAATCACGTGCTATTCTAATAAACACCCTTATATCTACTCTACAGAGCAAAGAGGTGCCTAGAACACTAGACCCTCAACACATATCTGTTTAATAAATGAGTCGCTATTCCAGTATTTAGTGCAGCATATAGGTTAACAATGACTTGGGGACAATTTTACATGTAAAACAATAAAGGACTAGTTAAAGAACCAGCTACTTCCATACAACAGAATATCTAGCTATTAAAAATGTTTTAAAAAATACTTAACAGACAGAAAAAAATGCTCAAACTGTATTATGCAAAAACATTTTGTGCCACATAGACGTACGTGTACACACACACACACACAAATCTATAAAGAAATAAGCTCAAAAGTAATGATTACCTGAGGGTAGAACATTAACATGCAGTATTAATGTTATTTCTACTTTCTTCAATTACCAAATTACCTGTAATAAATATTTTAATAAAAATGCTATTTAAACTCAATAAAATTATTCAATAAATTTGAATAAAAAATATAAACCCTAAAAACATATTTAAATGATCTTTCAAAAATGTTGTCTGGTATAGGTTCTAAATTCCAAATTTCCAGATCATATGACAGACTCCGGGATAATTTACTTTTGTTTTTGGCTTTTTAGGGCCACACCTGTGGCATAAAAGGTTCCCAGGCTAGGAGCTGAACCAGAGCTGTAGCTGCTGGGCGGTGCCATAGCCACAGCAATGCCAAATCCGTGTGTGTGACCTACACCACAGCTCACGGCCACACTGGATCCTTAACCCAACTCCGCGAGGCCAGGGATCGAACCTGCGTCCTCATGGATGCTAGTCAGATTGTGCTGAGCCACAACAGGAACTCTATCGGGGTAAATTCTAAAACAAAAACGTTAATACACTGAATGGTTCATTCAGTTCAGAATATATTTAGCAGCGCCCGTGCGCTAGCTCTAAGGACCCACGACGATGAGCACTCCTATGTGCAGGAATTTACAGAGGGACACAAACAGTCCCTGCCCATGTAGTAACAGCGTGACTATGTCCACAGGTGCTCAGGGGACAGGGAAGGGTGTACCTATACAGCTGTCTTGGAAATAGGAAGAACAGTCCAGAAACACTTCCATGGGAGAAATTATTCACAGGCTGAATATGCCCGGAAGAAGACAGACCTGGGCGAGAGAAAAGGGGGGACCGAGGCAGGGGAACGTGAGGAGGCCGCAGAAGCACAGCTGCAGAAATCAAGACAGAGCACTGCTTCCGGTAGTTTCTGACTGAGCAGGTCCTTCTAGAAGCCTACAATGTAGTGGAACACAAAGCAGTTTGGAATATAAATCCGGAGACAGCAGGTCTGAAGATACAGGGTTTGAGAACCACCTTCTTACATCGCTGCTTGTTAAAACCACACCACAGAGTAGGTGGCAGCAAAAATACGATTATTCTATGAAGTAACTTGGCCACGGGCATTGAGAGCTTTGAAAACTCATCTCCATCTTTTTTTTCTTTCTTTTTTTTAAATGGCTTCAGTGGCAGCATATGGAAGTTTCCCAGCCGGGGATCAAATCCGTGCTGAAACTGTGACGTATGCCGCAGCTGTGGGAACGCAAGATCCTTTAACCCACTGCACTGGGCCAGGGATTGAACTTGCACCTCTGCATCGACTCAAGGTGCTGCAGTTGGATTCTGAACCCACTGTGCCACGTCGAGAACTCTTTAATATACTGATTAATATAATACTGATATTATATATAATACTGATTTAATATACTGATATTATATATAACACTGATTACATATAACAATAATTTAATATACTGATATCATATATAATACTGATTTAATATACTGGAAATCTAGACTGAGACTGTGAAAGCCATGGAATACAGCTTATTCATCACTTTTAGTAACAGAAAAACACCTAAATAATCAATGGCACCTGGAATGCAGTAGATGCTCAATAAATATGTGTTGAATGAATACTTGAGAAATGGTTAAGTGGATTATAGTTACTTCACATAATTGATTATCATAAAGCCACTACATTATAATAGGCTTCTAGAAGGACCTACTCAATTGGAAACTACAGGAATGGTACCCCAGACTGTATAAGTTTTGAAAGCTTTTGATAAGTGGTTTTGATAGGCCACCTACCCTCCAGTTAAGAATCGCTGGTGGGATGGAAGGTAAAGAAACTCTAGGAAAAAAAAAAAGTAATGTCTGGAAAAAAAACAAATAGAAGAACCAGAAACAATGTGGCCACAGAAGTTAAGAGAACAGTGTTTCATTATCAAATCAGTAGATGATGCAACTGATAAAGACCGAAGAAGCTTCCACGGGACTGAGCAGTTAAGAGGTCCCAGTGGTGCTTCCTGAAGCGTGAAGTGGAATGAGAGGCAGAGGCTGAGAAAGTGACGGGACAGCCGGTGGAGGAGAGAAGAGAGCAGAACTGCCTCCCAAAACACCCAGCGAAGAAGAACAGAGTGAACTTGGGGCCAGAAATACAGGGTCAGAGGAGGGCTGCTTGCTCAGATGTGTTTTTCAAAGACATTTACAGACCCAAGGGAAGGAATGAATAAAAAAAGAGAGTACAGATACAGGCAAGAACGGGGGACGTGGAGGGCGGGGCTCTGCAGAAAGTGGAGGCCAGCATCAGGTCTAGGCAGAGGTGTTGAACAGGAAACACCCAGGGCAAGTCCCGAGGTCAGAGGGAAAGGAAGAAGGAGAGAGCGTGTCAGGTGCAGAGTCTGCTGAGGGGAAGGCCGGCGTAGAGGGAGCTCATGTCCAACCGTCACACTGTACTGAGCTAGGCGGGGCGGCTGCCTACAAGGAAAGGGAGTTCAGCGTTTACGTTAAGGGGTCTTGGGGGCTGACAAAAATTAGACAAAATTATCAATGGGAATGGAAGAAATGACCGATTTTAAGGACAAATGAAAGCGCTGATGAACAGAACGTGGAAATCCATGAATATTTGGTGGTTCCAGTGTGTACAACGGTGTTATTTACTCAAAGTTTGGCAACCTGGGTGAAGAAACCAAGAAGCAATGCCAAATTTGGATTTTTCCAGGAGGAAGGACAAAGAATTCAGTGAGAAGGGGGTGCCTGAGAGTTGTCCATGTGACCAACCACACATATAGGGTGGGTGGCTAAGAGGAAACTGAGAAAAGGGAAGAAGTGGCTACCAAGGGCAGAGGAGGGAAGCTGAGCCGCTGAAGGCCCAAAACATCTGCCTAGAGGTTGTGACCAATTTCTGTTAAAAGGTTCAAGGGCTGGAGTTGCCTTCGTGGCGCAGCAGAAAGGAACCATGAGGTTGTGGGTCTGATCCCTGGCCTCGCTCAGTGGGTTAAGGATCCAGCGTTGCCATGAACTGTGGTGTAGGTCGCAGATGAGACTCGGATTTGGCATTGCTGTGGCTGTGGTATAGGCTGGCAGCTGTGGCTCTGATTTGACCCCTAGCCTGGGAACCTCCATATGCCGCCAGTGCGGCCCTGAAAAGACCAAAAAAATAAAAATAAAAGGTTCAAGGGTTTTCAAAAGGTCCAGAGTGGCTACGGATAAAGTAGGGTAGAGATACACTTTAAAGGGACATGAAGAAGCTCTTAAATAGGTATGATAATGAGTCATGAAAAAGCAAAAAAGATTGAGAATAAAATATGCCATAATAAAATTTAAAATGTGAAATGGCCTAATCTTACTATACTTTTATGGCCTGGCCACTGCAAAACTGTTATCGTTCTCAGAAAGCATGTTTCCATCATGGTATTGAGAAAATCCTGAAATGGTTCAAAGGAAAAAGCAGACATAAGTTCCACTGTGCTTTTCAAATTATGGATCAATTAAATGCAGTGTTTCTTCTATAACAAAATCATCTTGATATCAAAAATAACCATGATAATAACAAAATGTGTTACAATTAACCATCTAAGGCTTTGGATATTTTTTTCCTCTAACAACCTATCACCTGATTTTACTTTGCAGGCAGTTACCCGGCCATGATGAGTAGAGCCGAGCACTGTCAGGCCCCCATGCTCAAACTCTGCACTTTTTTAAAAGTGGGGTAATTATACCCTCTTACTCCTAGAGGGCGCCATGAAGACCGCTGGCTTTATGACTAAGCACCCGTTTTCTAAGTAAAAAGCAAACCAAACTCCCAGTCTTCTTCCACAAACCGTGCAGGAGCCCAGCCTGGTTGCAAAGCTCCTTCTCTAGACAGCTGCCAAAGCGACCTGCCCGGCTGAGTCCCGCGTAGCGCTCCTCTGCCAGCTCCCGGTTTGCTGACTCAGGCATCACCTGAAAGAGTGCAACTCAAACCCTGCTGCATATCACAGTCATTAAATATTAGAGTCTCAATATTTTAACATCTTGATACCAAGGCTGCACCCAATTAAATCAGCAGTTTAAAAAGCTTTCCAGGTGATTTCAGTATGCAGCCAAACTTGAGAATCGATGTTCTCTAAATTACAGATATTATCAGACCAAGAATCAACACTGAACGAAATGCAAGAGGTGAGGGGGAAAAGTCTTATCAGCCTGCTCCTCAAAGCAACATTTTATCAAATAAAAGGGGCTTCGGGAGCAACATCATCTGCTCATGGGTACGAAGGAGGGAAAGCTCGGCGTGTGCTTCATGGCTTAGGATGTCCATGAAATTACACGTCTAAAATGCAAAGCCAAAGCATATATTGTTAAGAAGTATCAGACCGAAAACAGATTTAATTACCAATAAGCCCTGAACCAGAAAATAAATTTCCAGCTGAAAATTCAATGTTTGAAAATACAAAAACTAGTTAAACATAATAAAGCATTAGGTAAAGATGCTAAAAACTAACAAGGATTAAGTTTTCAAATAATTACCCTACAATACTTTGCCCACTGTGGTTTAGATATCATTACTAGAATATGACAGCACTGGTTTTCTCTTCCCATCTGACGACTTCTGAGGCAGTGAATGGAAGAAGTAGTCATGGTAACCATGATGCGAGAAAGGAATATGAAGATACAGAAAGGATCTTATCCTGAGAGGCTAAATAAATACCAGGGTCCACTAGACTTGGGTTACTGACCCAGTAATGCACTCCCACATGGACCCACATGCATGTATATGCCACATGTGCGTACACACACACACACACACACACACACACACACACACACACACACACAATCCAGGGCTAAGAATGAAGATACAGAGATGGCTGAGAGGGACCTAGGAAGTGTGGATACAAAGGTTTAAAAAACTCTTCTAGCTTTTCAAGCTAACAATCTTCCCCACCCCCAGTCTGCAAATAACTCATTCATTTTTTACAGGACCTCTTATTTAAAAAAAAAAAAAAAGGAAGAAGAAGAAAAGAAGAACAAAGGACTTAAATACAAGGTGCTGCTATCTCCCAGGGCTGAGATACAGAAACGAAGCGCAGTGAACTCTGGCCAGCTGTCCGGCTGCACTGCTGCCCACCTTCCACGGCAGAGCTTTCTTACTGCCCTAAGGAAGCCCACCCGCCTTTCATTCATCACCAGGAAATAGTTAAAGCTCACAGTATTCCAGGAACTGTTACACCTGTACTATGGGTGAGGGTAAACGGTATTTTGATATTTCAGATTTCTGGTCCCACTGGTTGTCTTGTCATCTCAAATTACTACTGATACAAATAAATCTACGTTCTCTAAGAAGTGCGAAAGAAGAGAGAGGATGAAGACAGAAATGTAAGGGAAAAATGAAAGAAACACTGGAAATAACTGTTTCCAAACCCCTTTTGGGTAAAGACAAGAGTATCAAAGGCATGGAAGACTGGCAAGAGAAGACAGCAACCGCATTCTTTCTAGATCCCTAACTGAATGAGACGTCCTCGCACCGTGTGGATCCCTTCTGTCCTTGGATGTCGCAGCTGCACCTGCCATGCCCTCTTAGGTTTAGATGTCGTGTTCACAGCGCTTCAAGCCCCCGTCTCCCGCCTGAAACACAGCACCCCTTCTGCAAGGTGCACTTCTCTGGAAAAGACTTACACTCCAGGACATCTATGCCACACTGCAGAGGATCTGCTGACATTAAGGAGCTGACTACACGCTAATTAAAAAAAGAAATGGGAACTTATCTTCCTTGACCCCTACCACAAACTCGGCAGACACCAAACATTAATTATCTAAAGCACAGTTATGGGCACCTCTCCCAGTTGTCTTTAAAATAAGTTTATCTGATTTTGCCCTGTTTTTTTCTCGTGAATTCTTATTTCAAAGGGCAGCCTACATTTCAAATCTACAAATATAGATTTGCAAGCCATAAATAAAGCCATAAATAAGAGTGGTGTTGGCCAACAAATGTATGTTGAAATATAATCTGATAACATCTAAAGAAGATCCACATTTTAATGACCCATTTCAGGAAGGGCAGGTAGCAATGTGTGAGGAGAGCTGCACACCCACTGGGCTGAGGAGGCAGAGAGAAAGTCTGCCGCCGCTGCAACAGCTGGAATTGGCGGGGGGCAAGGGGGATCCCCGAAAAAGAGAGCCCCTGAGGGGAGAGTCCTCAGTTTGGGAACAAGCCCCTCAAATCCTTGGCTGAGTCTTGAACTGCTTTGTGGAGGGTAAGACTTGAAGGCACTCAAAGGAAAGCAAGCCATGGGCAGGCTAAAAAACGGAGCAAAGTATCATCGGCAGCTTTCAGTACTGATACAGGGGATGCAGAATTCAGACTTCATTCAAGTCTAGCCACAACAGAAGTGCCAGGTAAGAACCTTGACTACCTAATATCACTAGACGATGCCTTATGATTTAACTCACATCCTGGAATCAGGGAAATGACACAGACCTACTCTGAAAACTCTAAAATCAATACTCCACAAGTTTCAGGAGACCTAACAGTAATTCAACTGCCTGCCAAAACAAAACTCAGCAATCTCCAGATGAAGACAGAATCCAGAGCCTCTAAAACATGTCAACCACCTTGTCCTACACTGTTCTCTATACAATAAAAAAAGTACTGGACATGTGAGACATGAAACTGCAACACAGAGTGAGAAAGCAGTAAAAAAAAAAAATAAAAAATCAGACCTGCAGATGACAAAGATGAAATTAATAAAAACAAATTTAAACTATGATTTACATGGTAAAAAAAAAACTTACAGAAAAAAAAAGGTGTGCTTTGGGAAAGACAAAGAGGAACTGCAGAAAAAATATAGAGACTCTAAAAAGAATGGACATAATATAACAGAAAATACAATATCTGAACTAAAACAACAAAACTGAAATAGTTATTTCCCAATCTATCTTCCAGTACACATTAAAAATGCAAGGAAATTTTTGGCTTTGAAAATCTTTTGCAAAACTGAAAGCACTCTCTCTTCTTAAAGTTCTTTTTAAATAAATTACTAATTAGTTCATCCTATTAACTATTGACAAAGTGTGAGGGGATGTGAAAAGGCTTCTGTAAGGAAGCACATGAGCAACGATATAAAGTAGGGAGAAGCGTACAGTACACGTGGCGGCATGAGCAGAAAGCAAATATGCAGAAGCAAAGGGGAGCGTGGTGAAAAGTCAGCGTATCTAGTAAAAAGGAAGTCAGAGAGTCTAAAATGACATGGGAGGCTCAGGGCTTGATGGCTGTGATGGCTGGACCAATGACAGTACCAGCTTAAGGGACACAGAAGCCAATGACCTGCTGTCACTACCATCTAGCCACACCTCGCACAATACACACATATGACAGAGTATCCTGATGATATTTAGGGACCATTCAATCCCTTACTATATGAACAAATGAATAAAGAACCCAAACTGGTCGATTAGGGATGAGAAGCCCATCTGCAGACATGACAATGAATTTGGAACCCGAGGCTTAGGGGATTAGGGCTTATTTCGGGAAAAATGCTTAAAGAGAAGCTAAACAGAACACTACTGACTGGTCAAGGCTGGGCATACAGATTTGGAATTAAGAGTCTAGGCTTCTTGTTTATTTTAGTAGATTCTGGTTTGTGCTTTAATCATGTTTGGTCACTAGAGAAAACTGAAAGTTCTTTGTTCTCAGACAAATGTATATTCTGTAAATCATACTACCATCAGTGAGAAAATTCAAAATCAACAATAAACTGAAAAAGTCACTGATGGGTGGGAATAAATGGTAACCTAAAATCATGCGGGAGGTTTGAGTGGAACCAAATTTTATCAGCAGTCATTTTGTCAGTACACATTTTTCTACTGGTATGAAGTTGCTTTTACTTTATGCTTACAGCTGTGGGGATTTGGGGAATGACTTTTGGAGTACGAAAATCCTAAACTAAAAAATAATAGATGTTCAAATCAGTAGATATTAGGTAAATCAACTTTTTTGTGGACATATGTGCATATTTTTTAAAAAGTGCTGCTGCCATGTCTGTAAAAAGTTCTGAAAAAAGTGACAAAAATTAGCATGGGGGTCACCACTGGGTAAGAGGATTGAGAGCAGGGGCAGGAGAGGGGGGGGGAAATGCTTATTTTTAAAATTGCACAGGCTTCTGTACTAGTTAATTGTTTAAATTAAGTTTATGTATTACTCATTTGAAGATGTACTACTTACTCATTTAAACATAATTACATTATAAAATTATGTATGAACAAAATAGTTTAAAGTTTGTCTGGAAACACAAAAAACCCAGAATAGCCAAAGACATCCTGAAAAAGAAAAATGGAGCTGGAAGAATCAGGCTCCCTGACTTCAAACTCTACTACAAAGCTACAATCATCAAAACCGTATGGTACTGGCACAAAGACAGAAATAGAGATCAGTGGAACAGGATAGAAAGCCCAGAATTAAACCCACGCATCTATAGTCAACTAATCTATGACAAAGGAGCCAAGAATATACATTGGACAAAAGACAGCCTCTTCAATAAGTGTTGCTGGGAAAACTGCACAGCTACATGTAAAAAAATGAAATTAGAACACTTCCTAACACCATGCACAAAAATAAACTCAAAATGGATTAAAGATCTAGATATAAGACCTGATACTATAAAACTCTTAGAGGAAAACATAGGCCAAACATTCTCTGACATAAATGATAGCAAGATCTTCTCAGATCCATGTGTCAGAGTAAGGACAATAAAAGAGAAATAAACAAATGGGACTTAATGAAACTTCAAAGTTTCTGCACAGCAAACAAAACTCTAAACAAAACGAAAAGACAACCCACAGAATGGGAGAAAATATTTGCAAATGATTCAACTGACAAGGGATTAATCTCCAAAATTTACAAACACCTCCTACAGCTCAACACCAAAGAAACAAACAACCCCATCAAAAAATGGGCAGAGGATCCAGGCAGACAATTCTCCAAAGAAGACATGCAGATGGCAAATAAACACAGGAAAAGATGTTCAACATCGCTCCTCATTAGAGAAATGCAAATCAAAACCACTATGAGGTACCACCTTACACCAGCCAGAATGGCCATCATCAAAAAGTCTACAAACAATAAGTGCTGGACAGGATGTGGAGAAAAAGGAACCCTATTACACTGTTGGTGGGAATGCAAATTGGTGCAACCACTGTGGAAAACAGTATGGAGATTCCTCAGAAAACTCAAAATAGAATTACCGTTTGATCCAGCAATCCCACTCCTGGGCATCTATGCAGAGGAAACCATGACTCGAAAAGACACATGTACTCCAGTGTTCATTGCAGCACTCGATGCAATAGCCAGGTCATGGAAACAACCTAAATGCCCATCGACAGAGAAGTGGATAGGGAAGATATGGTACATACACAAAATGGAATATTACTCAGCCATTAAAAGGAACTAATTACCAACATTTATAGCAACATGGATGGACCTAGAAATTATCATGCGAAGTGAAACCAGTCAGACAATTAGACAGCAACACCCAATGCTACCGCTTACATGTGGAAACTAAAAAAACACAATGAACTTCTTTGCAGAACAGAGAATGACTCACAGACTTTGGAAAACCTTGGTTTTTCAAATAAGACAATCTGGGGGGTGGGGGGATGCACGGTGGGTTTGGGATACAAAATTTGTAAAACTCACTTGTGATGATTTATGTACACCTATAATTGAAATAAAATCCATTAAGATGAAAGTAAATTAATTAATTAAAAAAAATAAAATTGTGTATGAATGTATAAATATGGGTAGCCAAGCCAAAAACAAAATGCCTCAATTCTCTAAAGCGCTTACCTACTCATATGCTTTAAAAATACATATATTACTTAATGGGTGCATATATACATATAAACACATATATCTGTACATAGATATGTACACATATGAATACGTATGCACACCGTCAGATCCTTTTTCAATCTTCTCACTTAAACTCTCTATTGTTCCATGCTTCTGAATTATTGGATGCCTTTTTCCTCTTTCCCAAAAGAGGCTATTTTGACATTTGCCAATCAATAATAATACCATTATAAGTTTTGCAATACACTGTTCTTTGCACTTCACAATTCAACGTGTTAGTCAAAATATTCAAAGATCAGTTAAAAAGTCTGTTCATTCAACCCCAAATCATGCAAGTTGCATCCCTCCGCAAGGGTAATTCCCTAACCAGCAAGAATCAGAAGGTGAAAAAGGCTATGAAAAATTCTAAGCAGCTGGTAGAGGGGACAGAAATATAGTGAAAACAGGCAAAGTCTAACAGTTTCAGTCATCAACCACAGGCACGGCCTTTATAGCGGGAATTACAGTCAAAATAAACCAAAACACCTCAATATTTTGTGGTTCCTCAAGACTCAGCCAGGGGCCACTAAGTACGAGGTAGTACGCTGCGCTGTCCCCCTACAGCGGTGACCTCACTTCACGGTGAAAAATTCTTCCTTAAAGGTCCAACTCCCCACCAGCCCGGCCGGCCCAGGAGGGCAGAGACCAGTTCAGTGCTAATGACCACGGAGGCCCCACGCTGCGCTGGACACACAGCAGGTAAGCTGTCCAGCAGTCCTGGCACTGGCATCAGGCAAAGGGCTTAAATCCTAACCATTCTGTACCACCCACATAAGGCTACTCAAAAGCGGAGAAGAATTAAAATTTGATAACTGCAAGAAAAATAAACCTTAAGAGAAATCCAAACTCAAAAAAGTTTAAATTAACTACATCTTTCCTACAATCCTTATTATCTCTTCTGTGAGAGAAGTTATTAAATGGCCTAGACTAATTTAGTTCCCAAACTTTTGATAGTTTCACAGAGACGAACAGAAAAAGAAGAAAATATACAGCAAGCAACTGTTTCTGATTAATGCCTATTCTCTGCTATAATTTTAAATGTGAAAGATATTAACTGTTGAGTGGTTTGGTTCATTACAAATACAAAATGTTAAAAAGAGCATAGGCGGTCACTTGCGTCATCTACAACGGTAATGGTGAACCATGAACTTAAAAGTCAGCTTTTTATTACTGACCAACACATGCAAAAAGAAAGCCCCAGAGTTTCCGTCATGGTTCAACGGAAACGAATCTGACTAGCATCCATGGGGATGCAGGTTCGATCCCTGGCCTTGCTCAGTGGGTTAAGGATCCGGCATTGCTGTGAGCTGTGGTGTAGGTCGCAGACACGGCTCAGATCCCGCGTTGCTGTGGCTGTGGTGTAGGTCGCAGACACGGCTCAGATCCCGCGTTGCTGTGGCTGTGGTGTAGGTCGCAGACGTGCCTCGGATCTGAGGGTGGCTGTGGCTGTGGCTGTGGTGCAGGCCAGCAGCTGCAGCTACGATTCGACCCCTAGCCTGGGAACCTCCATAGGCTGCGGGTGTGGCCCTAAAAAGACAAAAATCAGAAAACAAACCAAAAAAGTCCCTAAATTGATTTTCAAAACAAATAACACTCAGAAAACACATCATTAAATCTACTGGTTGCATGTTAAATTATGTTTTAGGAAAATAAATTATTTGGGGACCACTTGAGGCCATTAGCCTAAATAATCAAATAACAGTTCATACAATTTTGTATATGTGTGCAAGTACATGTGTATAATGAGTGTGTGTGTGTGTATAAATATAGTGTGTGTATGTATACACTACATTGTTTGAAATATATCCACCATATTATTACATACATACACGCACATGTCAGCTATTCGCCTTCACCATTATCTAGTAATAACAGTGCCTAGAAAATAATGATAATATTGGTCCCTTGGTACATTTAAGTGGCTACGAACAAACATTTAATTATGATAAATTTCACAATGCATAAAATTCCCAATCTACGTCTTTATAAACCTATCAGTAAAAAGATACAACCCGTATGTTTTAAGCAATCATCACAATTGAAACAATGAACAAATGTCATTTTTTTCCACCAAGGAGGTTCTTGGCCACCTCCCACACTTGCAGGGACTGTGGCCAAAAACAACAGTAATTAGGCTGGTGACCTCATGTGTATGGATCTGACCTAGTCAAGCCAAAAACAGCCCCAGTCATTTAGCAACGACAGTCATTTGTTTTAGAGGCTAGCTGTCTCGTACAGACCAAGTTAGGCAAATTACGGAGAAAACACACTAAAATATAACAACTTACAAAAACTTAAAGCTCTTTTCGATATAACTGAAATCTCTTTTCAATAATATTGGAGCACATGAGAGATACCTAGGATACAATTATTTTGGCTAGTTAAGAAGGTTAACTATTTCTTAAACACCCTGAAATGTATGTTAAACAAATGAACAAGACAGGATGGACACGCATACACATTTCCTAAAGCCTGGAGACATCACGAGCTACCTGTTCAACTCACTGCTGGAACCCTCCTGGGGAGACGCGGCCCTGCCTTTCCCGGGAGGGGCGGGGGCGGCGGGCACACACGCAGCTCGCCTGCCCCCACCACGCTTCAAACTCGCGGGGTTCCTTCTGAGAAATGCCTCCCAGCGCTTCCCTGACACCTGCCTGCGAAGCCCTCATCTTCGTCTGACCCTCTGGGGAGAAATCAATCACAGTCAAAAGGGACTAGTACGTGCTGGCTGGCGGGGCGCTGAGGACCTGCACTCCCTTACCGAGGGGGGAGAAAAAAGTGCCCTTGATCTCCAGCCACTGGCAGAGGAGGCAGCTCTGGCGCACGGACGCAAACTTCGGAGATGATAAGAAAAGTTTTTCTGCCAGGCTGTTTTTATTTTATACTGGAGTACAGTCACTTCCCACTGCTGTGTGAGTTTCAGGTGCAGAGCAAAGTGACTGGGTTACACGCATACCCATTCTTTTTCAGACCCTTTTCCAAACCGGTTATGACAGAATACTGAGTATAGTTCCCTGGGCCACAGAGCAGGTCCTTGACGATTATCTATTTTGTGCATAGTAGTGTGTACACAGTAACCCCAAACTCCTCACGGCTTCCAGAATGTGAACTTCTCAACACTACGCTATACCACTCCTGTGTATTATTTAAGCAAAAGGGTGTCCTGCCTGGGCTGGCAATCCCTTATCTGTAATGTGCGAGCTTGAATGTCACGTGCTCTCAAAGCCTTTCCTGATCCCCATGGGGCCAGCATCGGGTGCCCCAACAGCACCCCAGTTCCTCCTGCACTAAGTGCAGAAGCGCGCGCATGCGTGTGTGAATTTGCTCCTTTCAAGCCTGTATCACCTGCTAAAATCACAAACTCCATGATAAACATCTACCACGGTCACCGTACATACCGGCCCCCAGTGTGCAGCCATACTTTACCATTTTTCATGCACGAGCTTAAACCCCAGCCCTCTGAAACTGGTACTCACAAATCCAGGAAAGCAACAGTTTCTCGCCGTCTACACACCCCAACGAACTCCACTGGTCCATCCACTGGATGGAATAAATCATCTGTCCAATGGTATCTAATTACATCCCATTTGCCCACTGTTGCTTGTGCTCTCCTTTATTCCTTAAGTTCCCCGCTATGCTTAAATCTCTCTCATTTACAAGATGTTAAAGCTACCTGGCGGTAGAAGAACCAATCCCCGCCGCGCAAGTGCAACCCTAGAAACACAGCACGTGCTCACAGGCAGTTAGCTGAACTCCCATCTGTCAGAACAAGTGGACGGACTGAAAAGGTCTCGACTGCTTTGCTCGGGCCCACCGGGAGGGGACTCCGTGTGGACAATCGAGCTGAGAGCCTTTCCCCAGAGGAAAACGAAGCTGCCAACAACGGATCTAACTGATCGGCAGGACTGGAGAGAGGACGTGGAGGAGGGAGGGGGCCGAGAAGCTCCGCGAGGCTGTCGGGAGACCCCTCTTCATCGTGTCTGCCCCGGGCCTATCCAGACCTCCCCACCCACAGGCCTCGGTGCTGCTCCAAGGTGACTTTCCATTTCACTGCAGTAGAAATCACGGACAGACCCACCCAGATACACCCAATTTCAGTAACATAACTTTGTGAGGGAAAACGAGGTTTTATCATCACTGCCGAGGTAATCAGCATGACAATCCTATAACATCAGCATTTTAGGTTGCAACTGCGAGTCGTGGCTAGTTTACTCACTATTATCAGCAAAAGATCATTAAGTTATGCTTATGATATCTCACTAAAATAGCCCCATTAAACAGCCTGTTGAAGTCATTTGCTGTGAAACGAGAGAAATTCCATCAGGTTTCCCCAAATGCTGTGCCACAGAAAGGGCCTGGAATGTTCTGTTCTCACCACTTGTTAAAGTTAGAAGATACACTGAAGCCACCACAGGGGTGCATTGCTTTAAGAAACCTGTAAACTTCAAAACAGTGACCCAAAAGTAAGGTTATTATTTGATGTCCAAAACCTTTTTACTTTATAAGTGGCCGCGCTGGAGGCCAAGGACAGAGACCGAGTGGGAAAAGGCAGGGCGGCCGCGGCCGAGACGGGCTGTCTCTCTCGTCTCTCAAGTGCACGTCTGACCTGCAGAGCGAGGCAGCTCGGGTTTTAAATACGCAGTCACTTGGCAGCCACAGACCCAAGACTCATGGTTTCCAGGATACATTCAGCAGTTTTGCACTTTGCTGAGAAACACGTGTGAGTCCTTCGCGGGGCACACAGAGGGCTCACCCGGTGGGTGAGTCAGACCTGCAGGCGGCCCGGTGTCCGCTTCTCAGACCTTCAACGTTCTTTACTCCTGGTCGTCAGGAGTGTAATATCCTAGGAAACCCCAGGGCCTCTGATTCTCCCTCCAAAAACCTCTCCACACTACCTGTCTCCACCGGCTGGTCCAGGCCCTCTCCTGTCACCAAGCCTCTGCCATGGCCTCCACGTGCAGCCACACCTGCCACCAAGCCAGTCTGCTCCCTCACTTTCCTCTCAGGGCATCTTGGTCTTTTCTACTAACATCCTTAACAGACTTTATAACCACGTTATGTTTACTGAATGATTACATCTCTCTAGCAGTGGTTTTTACCCAGGGGTGATTTTGCCCCTGAAAGCATATTGGACAGTGTCTGGAGGCTTTTGGGGTTGTCACAAATGAGGGGGAGCTGGGCCATCCAGTGCGTAAAGGCCGGGGGATGCTGGCTAAACATCCTAGGACACACAGCACAGCCCCCTCCACAAAGATTATACAGCCTAAAACTTCTTTAGAGCCCAGGTTGAGAAACCCTGCTTTAAAATGACACCTATTTGAGTGGCTATCTGCAAAGGGGTTAAACGTTACTTTAATCGAATTCTCTACTGCTCTTTTACTCTGGTAATTATTTCCAAGTGAAGCAATAAAACATAATTTGGATTGCCATCTTATGCTTTAATATAATGAATAATAACACGTGCTGGCGATAACTGCTACCACGGGGAGGGATGGGAATCAGCCTTCACGTTTGCACTAGCACTGGGCACTCACATATTCTATCATTAAGTACCTATGAAAAAACCGGGGCATAAAGAAGTATAACTTCCGTCATCACTCCGGTAACATCTGGAAACCTGGGATTCCATCCTAGGGTACCTGAATAGAAAGCTTTTCACACTATGTCAGGCTATAGTTTTAACCTGCAACAAACAGTGAGGAGGTTAAAAACTTTCATGGGTTCAAATCCTGGTCCATCTCTTATCTCCATGACATCAGACAAATTACTCTCTGGACCTCAGTTTCCTCATCTGTAAAATGGGTTAAAAAACAGCACCCACCTCACAAAAGCGTGTGAGATTCAGAAAAGACAAGGAGAATAAATGTCTACAATAGCACTTAGCTTGCAGTTAACATTCATTTAAAAATACCTATTGTTATCTAACAAATGTGCAAATATTTTATACCTTATTGCCCTCTGACTTGCATGAGCAATCAAGAAAAATAATTTTGGTTTCCTGTTGAATAGGTATACCTTGGAATTAACTAAAAATTAAGAAAATTATGAAAATGTCAACTTCATCAACATCTGTACCTAATAACTTATATACTTTTATGGCTTTAAATACTATATTTAAGGGCGTTCCCATTGTGGTGCAGCAGAAAATAATCCTACTAGTATTCATGAGGATGCAGGTTCAATCCCTGGCCTCGCCCAGTGGGCCAAGGATCCAGCATTGCCGTGAGCTGTGGTGTAGTCACAGACGTGGCTCAGATCCCACTTTGCTGTGGCTGTTGTGTAGGCTGGTAGCTGTAACTCCAATTTGACCCCTAGCCTGGGAACTTCCAAATGCTGCACCTGTGGCCCTAAAAAGTCAAAAAAAAAAAAAAGACTATATTTAAAAGTAATGAAATTTGTTCTTAATTCTTAATATACAATATTACAAACATAAAAGAAATAGAAGATTTTAATAAGTCAAATAATTTTATCACTTAATAGTTATATATATAATCTCTATGAATATTTATTGAATTTCTGAAGTATCTTAATTTGAAACAATACTTCCAAGTAAATTCAGTAATAACTCTGTATATCTTACAAATCCTTACAGTAGTACTAGGTACCACTACGTGTGACATTATGTCTAGATTTCACATAACACTATCATTATTTTAAAAAAAGACTTGGTTTGGCATTTCCTTCATAGATTAAATTAGGCAATTAGTTATCATTCTTAAAATAAGCTGCAGTATGTATTAAGTAGTTAATGACTATAACAGCCTTACAATGTATTCTTCACCTAAACCATTTCTGACTCAACTACTATAAAACAATTGCTCAGATTTTATCAGAAAACTGAATGTCAAGTAAGTTTCTTTATATCTGGTAAATTTAAACATTATTATATGATTTCCTCAAAAGATACACACTTGTGCTTGGAAATATTTTAAACAGCTGAAATTACTAAATCACATTTGTTTTTAAACAAAGGCGTTATGCGTAATGATAGCCACAAGAAAACAAAAGACTAATATAATCATCATATTCAATTAACCACTGATGTCAAGAAAACAAACCAAAAAAAAAGCCCCACAGAATGATCATACTCCAAACTCCTGAATTTTCTTTGACATAAAAATATTTCCAATAAAATATATTAACAGCAAGGACACAATTCCTAAAATCCATCTCTTCAAATATAAGCATATTTACCTACAAAGCCCACAGCTGATTTTCTTCTACCTGTTACGTAGAAAAATCCTCGCAACTTTCATTGTTCCATTTTTCTTGTATTATCTAGCTACACGGCTCTAATATCCGTACGCTAACGACTCCAGGTTAGTAACACATCCATTCCTGGTTACAGTTCAACCTACCATATTAGATTTCTCTGAGTGTATGAGTCCCATCAGCATTTATGTCACTTGCTGTGATGTCACCTATCTATATGCAAACATGCCGACTGAAGTTAGTCAGTTTCTTATTTTAACAAGGGCGTACATTTGCTTTCAGATGTTTAAACTCTTTTCATCCAAGCTCGAGTGTAAGCAGTCAGGCAGGGTGGGAAACATGCATTACAGTCCTTTCACTTCACACAGAGAATCCACAGGCACTTCCACAAACATGTCTGTCAGCCCCAGGGGTCTCTGCACAGTCACGTTACCAGCCATGACAGGTCAGCCAGCCCCATTATCTGTGCCGCCCGGCACACCTGAGCGCCCTGCCCCAGCGTCACGAGCCGGAGCAGCTCGGAGATGGGAGATGGAACTGCACACACAGGCTGTGGTCCTGGGAGTCCTCCCCCACTACCTCTCCATGGCAACCGCAGCTACAGGAAAGCCAGTCCACCTCTTACGCAAATGAAAAGAGGCCACAAATGTCAGCAGTCACAACATCCCCCGTTTCCCTCCCTACTTAATTTCCCTCTTAAAGTAACAGCACTGCATTCTTCTTATTTGGCGTTTTAGAACACCTTCCACCGCTTAAGGGATGGGAAAGCAACTGAGAAAGATCAGAGTTAAAAAATCCATCTGTATGACCACTTACATAATGTAACTGAGAATCCAAAGATGACTATGATTTGCTGAGTTTCATTTACGGTGTCTTAGTGAGCCTCTCTGTACCTGGGCGTCTTAGCATCTGAGATAAGAGTCCTTTAAGATATTAACTACCCTGTAATTTGGCTTCCTTAGAGACACAGAGGAGGGAAGATCGTCCCTTACACTCAGCACTCAGTATGCACTGCTTCTTCTGCAAGTTCTTATTTATTTAGAAAAATCAAGGTTTGTTTCCACTTTTTGACCAAATAGTTATCTACTAATAATGCTACAGAAGGGAAAGCTGTACAGATTATCCCTCAGCTGTTATGAGATTTAGATTGTACTGTAATTGAACAGTTTCATTTCTTAGATATATTGTAAAGAAAAAAATGCTAATTTATACTTTGCATGGTTACCGAGATTAGAGAACAGAAGTGATCCTTGTCCATAAAACCCTGACTGACAGTAACTGATAAATTTTAAAACGCCATATTTAAAATTTTGTTTTAACCCATAGGATGTACCAAAATATCAAATTCTATAAACTGTCATCCAACATGTGATCATCTATTAATAAGAATTCCAACTGATAGCACACAGAGCAAGCTCCCATTGGTGGCTGATGAACAATAAAAATGTGCTTGCTTTAATGGCCTCTAAAAGATGTATTTCCCAAGGGAAAATAAATTCGAATCTAAAACAGTTGATGATTCACATGAAAAAACAATACAACAGAATAATCAGTCAAAAATGTTAATACATTCAGGTGTGTGGAGATACCTTTTTTTTTAACTGTCCCACACGTGAAAAGAGCTGTTTTAAAACTTCCATTATTAATTATTTAGCAAATATTTACCCATGTGCCAGGCACCCCTAAGGTTTCAGGACAGACATGAGGCATTTTCATAAAGACTGCTCTGGGGTGTGGGCACTGTCCCTCACCCAATCTGGAAAATTCCCAAGGGCGAGGAGGGTCTTAGAAAGAGGTCTGAGTCTACTGCAGAAGTGATTCTGGGCAAAGCAGGAAGGATGGAAACAGCAGGCAAATCATAGTCGGGGAAGGCATCCAGACTTTCCGGAGTTCAAGTATAAAACAGGAAGCACAGAGAGGAACGTGACTGCAGAAGGAGGCAAAATCAGGACGCCTGAGCACCACAGAAAGGATCTGAGCCTTGATCCCAAGGTCTAGGTCAGACCTTCAGATCAAGAGTGCGGGATTTTAGAGAGTATGTGATATGATCAGATTAAAAACTACTTAAATGATCACTCAAGCTGCTTTTGGTTCTAAATGCTTCGTGGGAACTCCTCCCCAAGGGGGGGAAAAAGAAAAACAACCTGCGGGTAAGAACACAGAAAGGCCCAGGCATCTCAATGAAACAGCGACACACAGCAATCTCAAAAGAGGTGCTAGGTGAAATCTTCTTTGTCAGTGTTTAATAGGAATAGTCACCAGCACCAGCGAGCCGTGCGCACTCAGGCTGCCTGACCCACTAAGGGAGTCACGCCCACAGCACATGGGAAATCCACCTCCTGCCTAAAGGTTCTGTTCTAGAACTGACTCCCCCAAGTAAGTTCTTTATTCAGGTTATCTGACTCCTAGGCTGGCTAGACGTACAGGCAAGAGCCGCACGTTTTATTCATTTTTATAACCTTAACATCTAACAAAATGTTTGCTCCATCAGAAATGCCCCGAACATGTTGAACAAATACCCTGCAGCTTCCTTTCAGCCATTAAAGAGCAATGACTCTGGGACTTTATTTGAGAATCAACTTCAAAAGAACC
Organism: Catagonus wagneri; assembly: GCA_004024745.2. NCBI lineage: Eukaryota > Metazoa > Chordata > Mammalia > Artiodactyla > Tayassuidae > Catagonus > Catagonus wagneri. Next base: position 26,696,953 of record PVHT021183524.1, read on the forward strand.
AGCCAACTTGAGAGTGAACCTAAAATAATAATTTATATATTATTGATTGCTTTTGTTACCCTTCTTTTGACTGTCTGTATTTCACTCAACAGAGGACTATTTTCCAAAAAAAATAAAATAAAATTTTCAGAATTACTAGAAGCACTTTATAAATGCAATAAATAGAAAATGTACACAACATTTTCCAAATCACTGACAACTGGTATATGCTCCCAAGTCAAAACCCCTTACGTTACAGCAGCATTTTGGTTTTACACGATCTTCTTTCTAGAATCACACATCACTCAGCTCACAGATTCTGGAAAATGGGAAGAGGAATATACCCAGATGTCCTGAAGATACTGAGGCATTTTTGAAAACAGATGCAATAGCTGCGAGAATAAATCTCATCAGCTAAATTCCTTCCAGCCACACTAAAGTGACAGCACCATCCAACATTCAGACTTCTGGGGCTTATTGACTCCCACCCTCCTATTCTTCCCGTTACTATGGAACGATTACTGATTGTTAGGAGGAACTAGAGAGAAATACCAACTCCCCTCCCATCCTCCAAAAATAAAGTTGTGTATTCCCCAACCTCAGAAAGACAACTAAGATAACCTCTTAAAATCCCTTTTATGCCTGATTGTAGGATGTGCAGTTAACTTCAAGGTCATCTTCCAGACAACACACTGATAAGCAAAACTACCAGAAACGAGGGCGCGGGTGAGCATGAGATGTGTCTTCAAGTTTCCAGACTATGGACGCCCAACCACTTCAAGTGGGAGGACCTCTTTTTAACAAAAATTCTGTAGTCTCTCCCGTGATCACAGTTATGCTTTCACTGTTTGTTGATTCAGGAATCTTATCAATGATAAAACTGTATTAAAACAACTTTTAAATGGATTTGTATTTTACTGGTCAAAACAGGGTCTAGATTCACTGATCCAATTAAAATAAAGTAGCACCAAAAGACCATCACACCAAGTCAGATTTCTCTCAGAAATATAAAGATTAGCCTGACATCAGAAAACTGTATTCCTACAATTCACTACATGGACATAGTGAGGCAAACACCACTATGGAAGCCAAAAGAGTGACAAAAATTCCATACCAATTCCTATCAAAACGCCCAGAACTAGAAGATACTTTCAGAGCCTACGTAAATAACATCCACAAGAAGCTAACTGCAACCTCTGTGTTTAACTGCAGACTATCAAAAGCATTACTTTCAAGTGAGAATTTTATCAGCTATACTGTTTAATACTTTAGAGGTCCTGGACAATTCAATAAGAAATTTCTAAAGACACATGAAAATTGTAAAGGAAGAATTAAAACCACTTATTTGCAACTGCTATGATAATCTAATGAGAAAAACCAAGAAAATCAACTGAATTATAAGAAATGAATAAGAATTCAGTAAAGTAGCCATATACAAAATCAACTCACAAAAAGAGATAGTTTTAATGTACTCTCAAAGGTACCACAAACAAAACCAAAAATAGGATACATACAGAGAAAAGCCAAATGGGACAAGACGTTAACAGATGTGATTTACATGAAGGAAACGTGCATATTAATTAAATTAACCTTATTATTTTAAGAATTTCACACTTCTTGGAGTTCCCGTTGTGGCACAGCGGAAACGAATCCAACTAGGAACCATGAGGTTGCGGGTTCGATTCCTGGCCTCAGTGGGTTGAGGATCCAGCGTTGCCGTGAGCTGTGGTGTAGGTCGCAGATGAGGCTCGGATCTGGTGTTGCTGTTGTGCAGGCCGGCAGCTGTAGCTCCGATTGGACCCCTAGCCTGGAAACCTCTTGAAGCCACGGGTGCAACTCTAAAAAAGACAAAAAGACAAAAAAAAAAAAAAAAGAATTTCACACTCCTTCAGTCTAAGGCTTGTACAATATGGGAAGTAAAGTCAAGACACTTCCTTCCTCGTCAAACTTTCTCACGTTGCCCAGTCACCCTGCTGGCAGTTTATTTATCCCACTTCGCCTGCAAATACATCTGAGAGCATTTCAACTGATTTTCTGCTCTGTATTCCTCACTCCAGCTCTTTATTAACTAGTCACTCTAGGTCTTTATTAACTAGTCACTCCAGCTCTTTATTAACTAGTCACTCTAGTCTCAGCTTTTTTTCCAGTTTTTGCACCAGATCGAGGGTCAGTCTAATCTGGACCCTACAACAACTGCTTTTCTAATCCAAGATGTGACTTCTGTTAACTAAACTGCTGAGCAATCAAATGTGCAATGAAAGAACCAAGTGTTAGGCCAACCTTTCCATGGGTATTCCACGGAGCACACTGCCTCTCGATGATGGACGGACGCTTCCGTAACTCCATGCACTGGCTTAACTGGACCCTTTCTTAAACACAAGTTTACCCACATCATTTCTCTTATTTTGTGCTCGACCTGCTTTGCGAGCAGGTCAATGCTTTTTAATCTCTAAAGCACCAAGCTGGCTGAAAGAATTCAACTTTAGGCCCTGAAATTTGCTAGTTCAGAAAAAATTCCTGCTCCCAAGTCTAATAGTCAACCAGAAGGATTAATGGTATCTTCTCCTCCAGATTGGGTATTTGGTGAGAGGAAAACACATAAATAAGGTGTCTATATTGTATCCTCTGGTTTGTGACAGCACCTCAGAGGAGGTACTGAGGTTTTCTGTTTTAAATAGAAGCCCCAGAAGATAATAAAATTCATGAGAATAATTTTAATGGAAGACTCCTCTTCTCTTTCCAGTTTAGATTTCACAGGCAAACGTTCTAATAGCCCACAGGGACTTCTGGTTCGTAACATTTATTACAACTATAATCCTGTAATAATTTAGGTAATTATTTCATATTATACTATCCCACCAGGCAGTAAACTCTATAAGAACAAGAACCCTGTATTTTTTGCACTTGTCTGACTACTTGACATGAAGACATGCAACCGACATTTCATGAAAGAGTGGACGAGAAGAGATCAAAACCAAGACTAACAAAGGCGACTTTCTAAAATAGGTATTTAAAATACAAAGATTTTTTTCCTTAAAATTACTGCAAGATAAACACAAAAAATGTAATACTCTAATTCCGAATTTGCTTCTTAAATGCCCAGACTTTTTAATGGACAAGAAGCAAGTCGTTTTTGATCAAAGAATATGCTATGCCATCAAATCATGTTAACTAGAAAAGTGAGGAAGAAAAAAAAAAGGTTCCACAATAATGATTAGATAAAATGGAAACAGCAAGAGAATGTTAATTATGGCAAATACGATGCAGTATCATGTAGTCATTTGAAGAATGTCTATAAGGAATTCTAATGACACTGAGAAATGCTAGTGACAACTATCACTAAAGGTCAGCACCACAAAATATAGACTATATGATCCCAACTATGTTTTAAAATTATACTTATAGAATTATATGTTCATGTTTGTATGTGTATAAATGTGCATATATACATATGAAATATATCGAGTTGCCAGTAGTTATTTCTGGATGATACGATGAGTGACTAAAATTTCTATATGTGGATCTTGCAAATTTTCTGCAAGAAACATCTATTAACAAATAATTTTTTTGATAAATCTACCTACAAAGAGAGAAAGATCGACTGTGTTCTTCATATCTTAATTTCCAGAGCATAAACAATGGTATCAATCTAATTCTTTACAGTCATCAGAAAATGTGTGAACCAAACATAATGCTCCAACATACCTCAGGCTGGCATCACAGCTGACTAAAGCAGCGTCAGGTTAAGGTGAGCTGCATGCAAAGCGGACCCTGCGGAAAGCTAGGACTGTGAGTTTGAAAGCTCTTAGCTTTCAAGTACAGTAAACTCTACTGGAAATGCGGGAAGAAAGCAACCCATACTTTCTGACGCTTAACAAGATGTAGCTCTTATTTCCAGTGGAGAATGACGAATGTGTATGTGCTCTTTCCCTTATCCAACTTAGGAGATTCTTTGTGGGAAAAAAATTACCTTAAATATGGAGCAAGCACTGTGCCCCCAAATATTCATCGTAACAGTATTTATTCTGGAAAAGAAAGGGAAGCCACCAAAACAATAGAGCTGTGTGTCCTAACAAGAGATGTACGTGTCATGGCTTGTTTCGGTTGGGGTTCGATAAAACTGGGAAAGAAGAACTGGTGTTTTCTCTCCAAACACATCCCAGCTGAAGTGGTATGGGACCCCGCACCCCTCCACCTGCTACCAACACGCTGGTTTTGGTCATGATGTGGATGGAATCAGCTTGCCCTCACCGAGGGCTGCGGGTCTGACAGTTCCCCACACCGCCTCCCAGGGCTTTAGAACACTGACAGGTCTTGCAGTTTCTATTTATGTTTTCTGTTATACCCAAACACTGGGGTTAGTTTATAATTAAAAAATGTTTTCCTATGACAATCCTTTTTTTTTTTTTTTGTCTTTCTCTAGGGCCACACCCGCGGCATATGGAGGTTCCCAGGCTAGGGGGTCTAACAGGAGCTGTAACCGCCGGCCTACGCCACAGCCACAGCAACGTGGGATCCGAGCCGCGTCTGCAACCCACACCACAGCTCACGGCAACGCCGGATCCTTAACCCACTGAGCAAGGCCAGGGATTGAACCTGCAACCTCATGGTTCCCATTCGGATTCGTTAACCGCTGAACCATGACGGGAACTCCAACAATCTTTTTTTCCCCAGAGTTTCTAACATATTTCTAGGCTGTTTTTCTTATTTTTTTCCTTGGTAAGCTTTTATCTTCTAACTTGACCAGGAGAAAACCCCTCCCTCTTCTTTTAAACAAACCATAAAGTGACAGGACATCTCAATGTTCAAAGAGCAGCAGGTAAAATTTGACTAGACCTGCCACAGAAAATTCCAACACACACACACACAAAACGAGCACATTACTACTCAGCCATAAAAAAGAATAAAATGATGCCATTTGCAGCAACATGGATGGAATTAGAGACCCTCACACCGAGTGAAGTAAGTCAGAAAGAGAAAGATAAATACCATAGGATATCACTTCTATCTGGAATCTAATATACTGCACAAATGAACCTTTCTACAGAAAACAAAAATCACGGACTTGGAGAACAGACTCGTGGTTGCCAAGAAGGTGGGGGAGGGAGCGGGACGGTCTGGAAGTCTGGGGTTAATAGTTGTAGACTATTGCCTTTGGGATGGAAAAGCAAGGAGATCCGGTTGTATAGCACCAGGAACTATGTCTAATCACTTACGATGAATCTATATATGTATGCGTAACCGGGTCACCATGCTGTATAGCTGAAAAATTGACAGAAAACTGTAAACCAGCTCTAATGAAAAAAAAAAAACAAAAATTAGCACATGAGAAGATATTTGTAATAATTTCATGCCGTGTCTCAGGCAAACTAGTATTCTGAAACACCGCATTCTCTAGACACATATCCTTTCAGACTGTCCCCCGGACGGGTCTGTGAATTAAAGCAGCTGCACAGAAAGTCTTCTGATCTAGGGAAAACGGCAGCTGTCAAACAGAGCAGGGACATGGCCCAAACATAAGAAATAGCTTTTCCTGTAATGAAAATCAAATAATTGAAAAAACTAGAGTTTAAATATTATTTTAACACAAGACTCCCCACCTCTCACTCCAAATATTATCAAGCAGTTCTTACAAGTCTCCACCTAGTATTTCCTAACCATTTTGCGTGCATTTTAACAACTGTTATGTCAAACTACATTTCTAGCTAACAAGTAGTTACTCAGTCTTAATCTGGTGAAATGTGATTCTTGGGTTTCATTTCAGGACAAGCAAAGAAAGTTAAGTCAGGGTCACACCGTGCATGGGGATGGGAGGGTTCTGTGTTCAGACAAACTGAGCCTCCATCCTGGCTGTTGACACTGGGCTTACCAGCTGGTGACACCGGGCAAGCAATGCTGCTCCCAGCCCCATACCTCAGCTTTGCCATCAAAAAAAAAAAAAAAAAAAAAAAAAGAAAAAGAAAAAGAAAGAAAGAAAACAAAACAAAACAAAACCAAAAGTTAAGAGGACCATCTGCCTCACGAGACAGTTTTAATCCCCGAAGAGATGACGGAGGTAAGAGACCGGGCCCAGAGGAGGGTCAGCACGTGTCAGCTCTTCCCAAATACACTCTTTAAACTGTCAAGTAACTGTATATACTAAGGATCAGACAAAATTGTAACCACCTGATGTACCAGGGGCAGTATGTTTACATCATTAATTTTTTCAAATGATGTTTCAGAAAATTAACATGTACAAACACTAATCCTCAGATATTACATCCTGCTACACGAAGCTGTCCCTCTGAATATGCATCTGCCCACTCTGGGCTCCTAGGAATAACGCACGTGTCGTCATTCAGACGAGTGTCCTGTGCGGTAAAACCAAATCGAGAGGAAAAGAACAGACAAATACGTTCGTAATCTGAATGGACGCACTGTGGTTTGGTCACCATCAGAAGCCATCTCTTTACTCATCTAACCAGCTGCACAACTGGAAGTTAGTTTCCAAAGGCCGCCCTCGCCCCAGGGGCCGGTTCACAGCGAGTTCCAGCTGCGCAGCCTCCGGGGCTGACCGCGCGCTCCATCGTCGGAAAGTCCCCACACTCGGTGTCTGAACGCATCTGGAAGGCAGAGACGACAGTTCCTCCTCCAGCTCATCCAGGCAAGGTTGTAGAAAAGAATGGTTCGAGCCACAGAGGTTCTCTCCCGAGGCTGCGGAAGCCTAATTATGGGCAAGGAAGAGACGGAAAGAGACGCGGACCACAGGAAAGAAAGAGCACTCTCAGGAAGGGTTGGGAAGGCTAAAAACGGACAACAAATAAAAACTTCGGCCCCTTCAATTAAGGCGACTTCAGAAATACCGACTCATGGGCTGTGCTCCCCCACAGCGCCCCTCCCCCGGGAAAAACAAACACGAAGCTGGTTATAGTCTGCTTGTTCCTGTGTCAACTGCAACCAGACTCCTTTCCTTTAATTTGGAAATGCAAAGCATAGGTCAATGTGCATATGTACATACCTGCACTTTTATATTTCACTTATGAATATTATACACACACACACACACACACACGCACACACACACACAGTAAAGACAAAAATGCAAGAACAAACCGTCATATTTTTGAACAGCTACTTACTGCAGGGGGAGGACAGAGAGGGGGCTGAGCTTTGACAGTGGCTTGTTTTCTAGGGTACACTTGTAAACCACATAAACATTTTATGTAATTAAAAAGGAAAATTTAAAATCAAACCATCCCTAAAATTCAAAAATAAAATGGGACACATGAATTTCAGTGCATACTGACTTGAGGCAGAACCATACCAGGAACACGTGACATGAAAACAGAGTATTTCAGAGTTCCCCGGTGGCTTACAGGGTTAAGGATCCAGCATTGTCACTGCCATGTTGTGGGTTCAGTCCTTGGCCTGGGAACTTCCACATGCCCTGAGGGCGGCCAAAAACCCAAACAAACAAACCCCCCACCCCCCCCCCCCCCCCCAAACCCATAGTACTTCGACTCCAGATTCCTGCTGGAGTGGAAAGAAAGGATGATGGTGGTGCTAGCATTCCTATTTGGAAACCATTCTGGGTACATCGTGGGATAAAGCAGGTACATAATTCTGTCCTTCTCGGAGTCAACGAGAATCAGGTTTCTCCTCGTGAGAGAAAGGCGATATAGACATAAGATCAGAG
>PVHT021183524.1:26704706-26748208 GCA_004024745.2 Catagonus wagneri
CCCCCCCCCCCACCCCCAAACCCATAGTACTTCGACTCCAGATTCCTGCTGGAGTGGAAAGAAAGGATGATGGTGGTGCTAGCATTCCTATTTGGAAACCATTCTGGGTACATCGTGGGATAAAGCAGGTACATAATTCTGTCCTTCTCGGAGTCAACGAGAATCAGGTTTCTCCTCGTGAGAGAAAGGCGATATAGACATAAGATCAGAGAGGATCAGTTCAAGCCCCACAGTCCTGATTTCTGTCTTAAAATACGTGCACCTGTGTCGGTAACACAGAGTCTACTGAACAGGTCCTGGAAGCGGAGCCAACCCAGCACCCAGACTGGGCTCCGGAGACCCCACCGCCCACCGCCTCTGGGCTTCAGCACCAGAGCATTGCAAGGGCCGGAGCCCAGAGCAGGGCACAGCCGACTAAGGGGACCAAGGGGACTAAGGGAAAGGACCAGCAGAGACTGGACCGAAAAGAGGAATGGTTCGAGCCACAGAGGTTCTCTCCTGAGGTTGCGGAAGCCTAATTACGGGCAAGGAAGAGATGGAAAGAGACGCGAACCACAGAAAAGAAAGAGCACGCTCAGGAAGGGTTGGGCAGGTGGAGGTGAGGGCGCCCGCTGAGGCTGGCCGGAGGCAGGACGGGTCCGGAGAAGGGCGCACCCCCAAGGAAGAGGAACGTCTGCTGAATTTGAGGGGAGGAGAGAGGAGGCGATTCCGATTCAAGGAGTGTCCACCCAGCCGCTGGGCCGGCTCCCGGATGGAGTGGAGGGTTTAAGCTTTGGCAGGCAGCCGCGGCAGGCAGGGCCTCCCCCGCATACACACGAGGATGTTAAACACGCGTATCTTCCGCACACAGAGGAAGTGGGGAAAGCGAGACGCGACCCGGGCAGTGGTCTCCTGAACACAGGGCACCCCCAGTGTGCCGCGGGCCGGGGGGCCAGGGGCCCTACGTTCCCGGCACATCACAGGGCCAGTGACGTGCCCTGAACACAGGTCAGAGGTCAGAGGTGAGAGGCGCAGTCGGGGCAGGGCAGACAAGGCTTTGGGTTTCTCTGGAGCTAAAGGCCAGACACAGGGTGTATGCTGACCTACACCTGGGACGGGGAGCCCACGACAGTCCCGGTGCACATCTTCCCAGAGGATACCGGTCATTTTAATGTCACAAAGCAGCTCATCAAATCCCAGCTCTTTCTCATTCTAACAGTTACATGTATAAAGGAAGCAAAATTTCACAAAAGGAGTGCTCCCTCATTACAAAATAACAATTGTTGAAATCCCAAATAGGGCAAGCTGGAAACAGGAAAATTTATTCAATACAGCTACTCAAATAAACACGTATTAATTATATGACCACAAATTTAATTTGTTTTTAAATAACCTTGAATCATCTGTAAATCATACTTCCATCTTTTTTTTTTCTTTTCCTACATGAATTTCTTACCCGAGGGAGCAGGGAGAAAAGTATCTTCTTTGATTTTTAACAGAGAACTGGGTGAAGTTCATATACTGAAAAGCACTTGTTAGATTCTTAATAATCTATATAGTCAGTGAGAGAGAAACAATCGATTCAGGCAGAGCAACTGGCATGAAGGTCCGTGCAAGAGCCTTACGCACGCCCCCAAACACAGAAAACCCCGACACGGAGCACGTCACCCCCCAGCTGCCTGAGGAGGTCCAATACCACTGGTCCCTCAGCCACAGGCGAGGACCCGCCCACTACGGGGGTCTAAGAGAAGGGGAAGCAGCAAAGGGGGCGGGGTGCACAGCAAGACCCCTTCAGACGAGGTTGCTCAAGCTGAGGGGCGTGTGCCCAAACCACCTTTCTCTTAAATACAGATGGATTCTGCCATAATAAATAGCATTAATCCCAAACCTCCATATACCAAAGAGTGCCTCTATTTCAAGCACCTGTTTTCAAGGGCATTTTTTATTGTTTGCTAGTCTAACCCCCATAATGAACATGATGGCCATAAATGATTTTGGAGACTCGAGACTCAGTCCCCCACCACACACACACACCTTTTTGCTCTCCTCACCTCGACCTTCCTCCTTTGCACACCCCAGACTTGGCTCTGTGCTGGGATCTCAAATCTTACCATGCACGATGAATAGCTATCTTAACATCCTTTTACTGACATTCTTGTTAAAATGCAGTAATTAAGCAGCCAGTAGGGATCACATAAACACTTCAAGGCTTGATTCTGGTTTAAACTGAACAGACTAGTGGTGAGAAAATAATACAAAAACGGTCCTAAGCAGAAAGGACAACTTCACTGTTTTGCTCAAAGGCAATCCAGTACCTGGGGAGAAAACACCACAGAGCAAGCCCCCGTGTGCCAGTTTCTCAAAGGCTGAGGGTGTTTTTACTTAAACAATGAGAAAAATCTGTTTTTAACTTCCAGCACCCTTCAACTCAAGTGGAAAGATATTTTGAAAAGTAAGCATTCTATTTGGGACCATATATTGACCCTTCAGACAGTATATCCAGATTCCATTAACAAGAGATTCACTTGCATGTCTTGAAATACGCTGTGAATCATAAGTAACATCTTGATGATGAAGGATAAAAGGTAGGAACCTTGGTGGACATTTCCGGTTGGAAGCCCTCTCAAGAGATGTCTGCAGAGAGAGAAAATATCGGAATAAAGCCATCTCCACCTTTACTAAAGTACTAAGTAAAGTACTGGGCGACAAAGTCCAGAAAAACATGATCATAATCCTTTATTCAAGTGAATTTTCATTCCCTTATAGAAAGACATAGGAAACTTTGGACCTTGGGCCTCTGTGACATGTTGTCTCCAGGAGCAGCACTGAGCTGTCTTCCCAGGGCCAGTCACACACTCTGTGCAGCCACCTGCCCTCACCAGTGGACCCCAAGGGAATCCTAACTCCTAGCTTTTTAAGAGAACAAGGAACTGCCCCACATGGGGACGCCCGCTTAAAAGAGAGCCTGCGAGAGGCTTCACACGTCCGCGGGCACGGAAGCGGGCAGGAAAGCCAGGTTCCAGGTGTGTCGTGAAGGGTGAGGAGGTTCAGGGGTAAACCCGGGGTCTCTGCCACAGCCCCACCCATGTGAACTGCGCAGGTACTGGGATCCTAAAAAGCAAGGAGAGTACCATGAAGCGTACAGGAGCCTGAAACGCTTTCCCGGCGAGCTCACGGAGACAGTTCAGAGCGAGGGAAGCGCAGCGAGCTCAACAGCCATCAGCCAGTGACAGGTGGAGAGGACCGGGTCGGGGAGACGCCCTGCGCCTCCAACAAGTCGGCCGTGGGGGCTGGGTGACCTGGGACAGGTTACCTGCAAGGCCAGGGGCTTTGGGGAAGCCGCCTCCCCAGCAGGGCGGGTGGGAAGAGGAGAGGTGGCCGCGGGGCGCCTCCAGCCTGAGCAGCGGCACGACCGCCTCCCCTTTTGCAGGGGCTCCTCCCCAAACACCGCAGCCAACTGTGCAAAGTGCCCCCAGCCTTTAAAACGAACGGCAGGGTCTCCTGGCATCCTGTACCTCACTTTACACTAGCAGGCCCCCAAACTTAAATTTTATAAGACGCACACTCTGCAATGCGGCAGCAGGGAGAGGAGGGATAAGGCTTATTACTCAAAGCCTGGAATTCTGCTTCCAGTCTCTGCCCTGCCACTCAGTCCCTGTGGGGCCCGCGGCGCCCGCGGCTTCTTCCTCCGTACACCTTGGTTTTCCTCTTTTTCAAATGGGACAACCAAGTACCAACTTGCTACAGGACTTTTTTTCCCCCGGAGGATTAAATGAGGTAATGGGATTAGGACAGGTCCAGATATACAGTCAGAACTCAATAAATGTCAGCCACGGCCCGTAATTACATACACAAAGCATTATTACCGTATGGGTCATTTCTAAACCACAACTCAAGTTTAGAATATCAAAGTGTTTGAAAGTACATTTTTAAGCATTTAACACAATCTTAAAGTCTATAAAAATCTACAAAGGTAGTTCAAACACTTGGGACAACCACGGTAAACATTTTCTAGTTTATGTTTTGCTAAAATTATTTTAAAAATCTCCCAGCGAATTCTGGGTAATTTAAATTACTACACGTATGTCCTCTATTTTTCACACCAGGACCCTGCCCGCTACCATCTTTCTACCCCACACAGAGGAAAACTCAAATCAAGGGGCCTCTTCTATTCAGCGGTGATCCTTCCTGTCCGATTACAATCTTACTTGTCACTTGGGCCATATTACCAGACAGTTAAGGTCTAACCTATCTGCTAAGATACCCTTTTATCGTAAAAAAAAAATTTAAATCACAAGTTTTCTGTGAGCAAAAATTCAGAAAAATTGAGTGTTTCTAGTTTCATAAAGAGCAGGAAACAATCAGTATGCTGAATATATTACTACTTTTTCTCAGTTTTCATTGTACTTTTTCCTGGAAAGAACAAAAGAGGTGTAACGGTCTCAAAAATCTACAGATAATTTAAATCAATGGCCAACATTTAAAAAGTTATATAAATCCACTTATTTCTTTATGAAAGACAGAAAGAAGGCAAGAATCAGATCAAAAATCCTTTGTTACATGGTAGAGCTAAACTCTTAGAGAAAGTGACTTCATTTAAAATTTTTCTTGTCTTGTAAGAGGATTTAACTTCTGCGAACATCATAAAAGATTTGCACCACCTGGTGGAAAAGCAAAGATTCAAATACATTAAACCTCTTTATTATAGAGTGTTTCTTGGCTGCACTGGGATCAAAGGCCCCTTCAGGACTCTGATGAAAGCGCAGGGTCCCCTCCCCTATAAGCAGGCACATACACACACACTCACAGTGTGTGCACACTCACACACACAAGCAACGTGCACTTTCAACAACCCTTGTATCCAGCAGCAGAAAACATTCATCTTGGAATTCCCATCATAGCTCAGTGGAAACAAATCTGACTAGTATCCATGAGGACACAAGTTTGATCCCTGACCTAGGTCAGTGGGTTAAGGATCTGGCGTTGCCGTGAGCTGTGGCACAGGTCGCAGACAAGGCTCAGAACTGGCACTGCTGTGGCTGTGGCACAGGCCAGGAGCTGTGGCTCAGATTCAACCTCTAGCTTGGGAACCTCCATATGCCACAGGTGTAGCCCTAAAAAGACAAAAAAAGAAAGAAAAGAAAAAGAAAACATTCAACTTTCTTTTTGTTGGTTCTTCCCCTTGGCTGCCCAGCATCTGAATCCTCGCCCACAGTTAGGGCATCCGCCACTGGGGAGACCCTCCTCCTCTCCCCAGGGGTACAGGGCCAGGTGCCCACCCTCTCTGACCCTGGCTGCGTGCTCCTGGATGCTGCACCCCAGGGGGCTTATTCATGGGGCCTCCCTACCTCTCAACGCCCAGGACCCAAGAGTGCCCAGGGCCCTGCGTGACAACCTCATCAAGCTGCTACAGGCTGTGACCTTGCAGGTTCTGGCTGCACACAGAGCTTCCAACCAATTATCCGCCTCCTTCACTGACTTGGAACCCACTTAACGTGGACTGTATGCTCTGACTTTATTTTATAAGCCTCTCGATCCCCCCAACTCATCTATCATCAGCCAGTCTTCAGGCCAGCTAATGGAGCCAATGGCAAAAATACAGTTTAAAGAGCTACTGCAAGTGAAGACGAGGGAGAGAGGGATGAAGTCACAACATTTAAGAAAACTCTTGAGAACTGAGGCGGGATTCCTACAACCACAAAGACAGCCCAGTTTATCAGGAATAGCCTCCACGTCGCTCTAGGTGGTACTCCAGACATGGATTCAACCAAAGGTGATTGGCAAATATTTGATGACAGAAAACTCGTAAAGAAAAATCTACGTGGCACAGAAACAAAAACAATGCCCACCGACATAATCATGTCTTTAATCAACAAAACAAAGGTCTGTGCCTTCGTCCCTTCAGGGGCGTCATGGAGAGACATGTATATCACTCCAATCTGAAAAAGGCAACTGTGACTTTTAAATTATCAAAAATTTTTTTAGTTGAAGTAGAAACAGACAGGTCTACATCCATTTAGTTTAGATAAATACATAACAAAGACCAAGAAATGAGAAGTGATTGGCCTGAGGACACACAGCTGGTTTCTGGTAAGAGGACCAAAGGTACCAGTGTTTATTCTATGTGCCCATTACCCTGCCAGGTACATTCTGCATGGCATCTATTTCAGTCCTCATCAAAACTTGTGATGGACAGATCGCATTCATCCTGTAATACAGAGAAGGGAGCTCAAAAGTTAAACGCCTCATCCACAGAGCTCATAAGAGGCAGAGGAGAGGTTCAGAACTCTGTCACTTTCTAAAGTTCATCCTGGTCCTTTCCGTTCCTGGCCTTGAGGCTTAAGGGATGGGGGGGCACAGAACTCTTTAACACTTTTTTGCGTGAGCTACGTACACCTTTGCAGCCTAGTCAAATATACAGACTTCTTCTTAGAATGCTTTTAAATGCATAAAACACAGAGACTAATTTTTTTTAAAAGAAACCAATTATACCAAAAGACTTCTCAAATATGAACAAGTACATTTGAGAAATTTTAATATCTATACTTTTTCAAACGTAATTTTAATTTTATATTGGAGAATAGTTAATTTACATCGTGGTATCAGTTTCAGGAGTACAGTAAAGTGATTCAGTTATACATATATATATATATATATATATCTCCATTCTTTTTCAGATTCTGTTCCCATATAGGTTATTACAGAACACTGAGTAGAGTGCCCTGTGCTCTACAGTAGGTCCCTGTAGATTATCTATTTTAAACATAGCAGCATGCACATGTTAATCCCAAACTCCTAATTTATCCCTCTTCCCCACCTCTCTCCTTTGGTAACCATAAGTTTTGTTTTCAAAGCCTGTGAACGCATTTCTGTTTTGTAAATAAGTACATTTGTATCACTTTTTTAGTTTACACATATAAGTGATATCATATGATATTTGTCTTTTTCTCTCTGACTTACTTCGCTTAGTATGATAACCTTTAGGTCCAACCATGCTGCTGCAAATGGCAATATTTCATTCTTTTTTATGGCTGAGTAATACTCCACAGCATATATGTACTATATCTTCTTTATCCCCTCCTCTGTCAATGGACATTTAGGTTGTTTCCATGTCTTGGTTATGGTAAACAGTGTTGCAGTGAGCACTGGGGTACACGTATATTTTCAGATTATGGTTTTCTCCAGATACATGTCCAGTAGTTGGACTGCTGGATCATATGGAAACTCTATTTTTAGTTTTTTGAGGACCCTCCATACTGCTCTCCACACTGACTGTACCAACTGACATTCCCACCAACAGTGTAGGAAGGTTCCCTTTTCTTCACACCCTCTCCAGCATTTAACGTTTGTAGACGTTTTAGTGATGGCCATTCTGATTGAGGTGAGGTGACACCTCACTGCAGCCCTGATCTGCATTTCTCTAACACTTGGTGATACTGAGCATCTTTTCATGTGCTTTTGGCCATCTGTCTGTCTTCTTTGGAGAAATGTCTATTTAGAGCTTTCTGCTCATTTATTCTTTGGGTGTTTAATTTTTCTGATATTGAGTTAAATGAGCTGTTTATATATTTGGGAGATTAATCCCTTGCTGGTCACTTAGTTTGCAAATATTTTCTTTTCATTTTGTTTACGGTTTCCTCTGGTGTGCAAAAGCTTTTAAGTTTAATTAGGTCCCATCTATTTATCTTTGTTTTTATTTTCATTACTGTTGTGATTTTTGTCAAAGAGTATTCTGCTTATGTTTTCCTCTAAGAGTTTTATAACATCTGATCTTACATTTAGGTCTTTAATCCATTTTGAGTTTATTTTCGTTCACAGTGTTAGAATGTTCTGATTTCATTCTTTTACATGTAGCTGCCCAGTTTTCCCAGCACAACTTATTGCAGAGACTATCTTTTCTCCACTGTGTATTCTTGCCTGCTTTGTCATAGATTAATTGACCTTAGGTGTATGGGTTTATTTCTGGGCTTTCTTTTCTGTTCCATTGACCTGTTATTTCTGTTTTCGTGCCAGTGCCACACCATTCTAACGACTGTCGCATTGCAATATAGTCTGAAGTTAGGGAGCTTGATTCCTCCAGCCTTGTCTTCTTTTGTCAGGATTGCTTTGGCTATTTGAGGTCTTTTGTGTTTCCAAATAAATTTTTAAATTTTCTGTCCTAGTTCTGTGAAAAATGCCACTGGTCATTTGATAGGGATTGGGCTGAATCTGTAGACTGCCTTGGGTAGTTTAGCCGTTTACACTACTTGATGAAGACCTTATATAAGATCTAAGGGAGCACTTAATAATAATTGTCATTTACCCAAAATAGAAAGGAGAGCAATAGCTCAAATCATTAAAACAAAATGAATCTGCATAACATTTATGTCTAAGAGATAACTTGTGTTCTTAATTTTTTCTATATAGGATATTTTAAAAGGGAAAAGAAAAACAACAAATGGCAGAACTTATTTAGATTTCATAATGTTGAAGAATATATTTTTAAAAAACAGCAAAACTGCTACTACCTATTGCATAGACAAAATTCTTTCCTAAATATGCAATAAAACTTGTTTCCCAACCACATAAAACCACATTATCCACAAAGATGTTTTATTAAGTTATAATCTATTATTCAGCAACAAACTGCAAAGAGAATATAGTTTCATGGATCAGGAGTCAGAAAAATCTAATTTTCGCCATTGCTTCATGTACAGTTTCAAGAAAATCATCAACAATCAATATAGGAATGACTACAATAGTAAATGCACAAAGAAACTTACACAGACAAGTATGTTTTGATTCTGTGCACTTCGCTGTGTCTAATGAAAAGCCAGACAAGCGAAAGTTCAACAACTATGAGAATGGGGCACAATGAACAAGAGAGATGGCTCATACTGTACCCACCAGCTGCTCCACGCCCTCCATACCACTCCTCGCTGTTGACAGCTCCCTGGACGTGGTATGGTTCTTGCAAACGTGCACATGTGACGGTGTGTGAAATGCACACAGTTCACACATCACACCTTTATTTTGCACAGTGGCCTCTGCTCTGACCACCTCCTCCCAGATGATCTGGTCAACTCTCATTATTCTCCAAGGCCCTGCCCTTGCATCACTTCTCTGGAAAGCCACTCTTGTAAACCGTATTGTAAACCGCTTCAATTCCACCCAGAGGACCACGTAAGAGCACCTAGGGAGCTCTGCGCCCCGCGGGTACAGAGCAGTACCCAGAACACAGCCTGAGGGATTAGAAGGGTCACGTAGCAAATGCTCAATCGAGTCTGAAAAAATTTAAGACGTTCATATTGCTGTTAGCCTAATAAAAAAAGTATTTTCACGAAGACCATGGAAGTGTATATTCGACACATGTATTTTTGCATGTAACAAGCATTTTTCTTATTTCCACGGGATCTCAAAAACTATCACTTCTAAAGTCTGCGAGCAGAGGGCCACCTCCCTACCCTACACTAAAGGGCACACAAGCCACTTCCACTATTTTGCTACGAAATGTAACACTAAACTAAATATCTTTTGCCTCTGAAAAATTATTTCTTTGGAGTAAATTTCAAGAAATAGAACACCTGGGTAAAGGGGTTTGTTTAAAGGGGTTTATACTCGGGTTTACACCCTTGAGAGCTCCCCCACGTCATCAACAACAAATGCTAATACTTGTTCCATAAGACTTCTGGAGACCGGGGTGTTATTTTTTCAAAATACCAAATAAAAATTATTTCTATCCCATTTTCACTTTTTATTACTGAGAGTAACTTTTCCAGATATTATTTTATCATTTCTAGTTTGCCCATTTACCTATTGTATTTTTTATATATTAGAATAAGCTATAATATTAACTTTGTTTATCAGCTTTGAGGTAAGTACTTATATTTTTATATCTGCCATGCTTTTTAATTTGAATTCTAACTCACCAAATCTGAGAATGTAATCTTTCCAGAGGTACAACATGTTTGTCTACATTTCCTACTTTTAAAAAATATTTTGACTTTCTGTATGTATACTCTTTAAAATTTATGTTGATTTGGGGGGTAAAGTTTTAGTACTTTCCCTCTCAAGCACCTGAACTCAGTTAATTCCAGCGTCATTTTTTTTTCCTTTTTCAGCAGTCACCACGGCCTATGGAATGTCCTGGGCCAGGGATCAAACCCGAGCTGCAGCTGGGACCTATATCACAGCCGTGGCAATGCTGGATCCTGAACCCACTGCACCACAGTGGGAACTCCCCCAGCATCATTTGTAAATGGCCCTCCCCTGCCTGTCTGTACATATTTATGTATGTATAAGTATATTTCCAAAATTGTGAGTGTTACAAAACCAGATTCACTTGAGAAACAGATTTTAATACCAACTTTGCTGGCATGCACACGGCCCACAGAGCAAGGCATACGTGAAAAGTGAAAGGTATTGTTTGCTGCTTTTCACTGAAACTCTATCTATCTAGATTTACCTGTACATGGATCTGGCCACTCTGCTTCTCTGAACTGTTACTATTTCATTAAAAAAGAAGAAAAAAGCATGATTGCAATTCTTTCCTAAAACACTAATGCATGACAGATCTGAAAAGGATAAGACATCATTTAAAAGCTACTTTGTCTCCACGTTGAGTGAATCCTATAGGCAGAATTCTGTGGAACAAAGCTGGGTACTTTGGGAAAGGTTAAGCTGTGATTCTACTGAACAGATATACTACACAGTTTATTTTATTTTTCAAATAACTTGAGAATACACTCAACAGATTTCACTGTCTCGATTAAACTCACAGATCAATCTGAGCCAGGGCCACAGATCTGTCTGGACTCACACAGAGACTCTGGTACACACACACACACACACACACACACACACACACACACACACACTTGACGGAACTAAAAATAATAACATCCACATCCATGAGGTGTCAGTAGTTCTTCATATATTTGGTACCGAGGGCTTATTCACACAAATGGTATTCTTCCCAAATCTAACATGCGTCCAACCCCTGCCTTTACTGGAGTTGTTTTTCCAGGATATTTTCATTGAGATCCTGCACTTTCAGGGCTGTTCCAGTGACACGTCATGTCAGATGCTACACGCAGCCAGGCCCAAACGTCAAGTGGAGAAACCACATCAAGTGTCCAGGCTACTCCCCTTATCCACACCTCTTACCACTGAATTCCCCTTTTTTCCTTTCCAGGATCCCAAAAAAAAAAAAATCAGGAAAAAAAGAAAAAATATGTATACGTAGGTTTTTATACACTAAATGAGACTTGGCGAATTAGTTCAATATAAAAGAGGAAGTAAAGAGGATTCTTAGGGTTTGGGGGTAGCTTCCCCACTGAACCAGAAAGCACTGCCTACCTTCCCAGAGTCCTCTGACAGCTCCAGGGGCCCATGGCCTGACCACTTTGCACCTGTTACTGTTGGGAGCTAGTCTGCCCATCACTCTTGAACCCAGGGCCATGGGGGCTGGCATTCAGGCCAGGGTCCCTCTGAAATCCTCCAGAGTCCTCAGAGGAGAGGCACCTTGTGTGCTTACTTCATCAAATGTTCACTGAGCACCTGAGAGAAAACAGCCAATCTAAACAGAATAGAAAGTCTAAACCTTTACTTCATCTAATAAAACTTCCCTACAATTTTTATCATAGTTACTATTGTCAAAAATATGATTTTTAAAGCCTGAAGGGAAAAAAGTAATCATTTTTAAAAACCCATTACAGACCTGTCTCAAGAGACGTATGTGTATTAGTGTTTAATGGAAGTCACACGAGAAGTTCCCACTGTGGTGCAGTGGGTTAAGAATCCGACTGTAGCAGCTCAGGTCCCTTTGGAAGTACGCGCTCGATCCTGAGCCCGGCGCAGTGGGTTAAAGGATCTGGCATTGCTGCAGCTGTGGCACAGGTCACAGCTGTGACTCAGATTCAGTTCCTGGCCCTGCAACTTCCGTATGCTGTGGGTGTGGCCATAAAATTTAAAAAAAAATAGAAGCTACATGAATATATAACTCTGTCTTTTATTCCTGCAACGAAGGCAGGTGCTAAAGGACCATGTAAAATTTACAAAATCCATTATTTAACTACAGAACTTGGCCATATCATGTATGTCACAGCTACTTGGGTTGTTAAATCAGACCTCAGCCCAGTCATAGACGGCTGTGTTTGTACCTGCGAGGGGCCTGCCTGTAAAGCGTCTGCCTGGTCCTGTCCACCCTGAAGCCAGTGACCCCCCAATTTCACTTCATAATAAAGGAGCTCTGAAGCCTGATTTCCTCTGTTTCTACATTCTGCAATATCAATATTTCAAAATCTATAGCTATCCAAGTGCGTCATTTTTATGAATTACTCTTAACAAAAACATTATCCACAACAAACATATTCTTCAGAAGAAAATTACAGGATTCTAAGAAGAGGCAGTGTCTAGAAATTTAATTAAAAAAAAACTTAATAAAAAGCATTACAAAATATTCTAGGCATAAGGCGCCCTGCCAGAGTTAAGCAAAATGTTAAGAGAAGCGGTGAACTCTTCAGTTCCACGAAATCAGATGAAAGCGCGGCTACTGACGTGAAGAGCAGCTGGATGTGCCCTAGCCCAATCACATCCTCTCTGACACCAAAGATGACACTAAAACCTGATGTAACCAAAGTCACCACTTCCTCCATGTGAATGACAGTATCGTAGAACAGAGCCTCTGAGGTGGACCAGAGTGAGCCCTGGTCCAATAAGATCCAAGAAAACGTCTCTGTAAAAGTCTCTGATAATCTCTACCAGTGACTCTGCCTGCCCTTCCCAGCTGCGTCCTGAGAATGTCTAGATAATCATCTACCGTCTTTCACTTTAAAGACCTCCCGACGGGACAGTCTTACATGTACATGAGCTCATTCACGACAAAGTGGCTGTAAAAAGTTTCAGGGCCACTTACAAACACGTAAAATTTAGATTTTAGGAAAGAAATTGCTATGAAACCCTGGGAACATTCGGATATCTGATAAGAGAAGGCAATCGAAAGGGACTATGAGAAAAATATATTGTATGCCTCGATTACCATATAAATACCATAATTATTCAATAAAAGCAGAAAAAAACTAAATAAAGCAAGAAGCAGATACTCATTAAAAAAAAAAAACTTACCAAAACTGCATCCCCCACCCCAAACCTGCTGGGCGTGTACACTAAGTGTGCTGAACACCCGCCATGTACCTGCTGGGCGTGTACACTAACTGTGCTGAATACCCGCCATGTACTGGTCTTCCATCCGTGCTCCCCTTCATCTTCACCATAACTCATCAGGTAGGTATTATTATCCACAATTTAAGGTGAAGAAACAAAGGCTCAGGGGGATTAAATAACATTCTATGAATCACAGCTAGTAAGTCACAGAATCAGGGTTCAGTCCCAGGTCCACAGCCCCAAACTTGAAAGCCCTTGCTTTTTCTTTTTTTCCAACTAAACTGCACTTTCAGTGATAGAAGCTTTGATGTAAAACTTATCAGTGGGCTAACATTTCTAAGAGTAGTACAGATCTAAAATATCAATAATAGGAATACCTGTTGTAGCACAGCAGAAACGAATCTGACTAGGAACCACGAGGTTGCAGGTTTGATCCCTGGCCTCGCTCAGCGGGTTAAGTACCCAGCGTTGCTGTGAGCTGTGATGTAAGTCGCAGACACGGCCTGGATCTGGTATTGCTGTGGTTGTGGTGTAGGCTGGTGGCTACAGCTCCGATTTGACCCCTAATCTGGGAACCTGCATATGCCATGGGTGTGGCCCTAAAAAGACAAAAAAATAAAATATCAGTAATAGCTACAATAGTATCCTAAAACCAAAATCATGTCACTTTTCCTATCGTTTATTTTTTAATTTTTTTTTCTTTAACAGCTGAACCTGTAGCACATGGAAGTTCCTGGGCTAGGGGTTGAATTGAAGCTGCAGCTGTAGCCTACACCACAGCCATTGCAGTGCCAGATCCTAGCCTGCACTGCAGCCTCTGGCAATGCCAGATCCTTAACTCACTGAGCAAGGCCAAGGATGAAACCCACGGATACTATGTTGGGTTCTTTACCTGCTCAGCCACAATGGGAACTCCTCACTTTTCCTTATCTTTTATTTTATTTATTTATTTTTGTCTTTTTAGGACTGCACTCCTCCCTAGGAGGTTCCCTGACTAGGGATCAAATCGGAGTTGTAGCCACTGCCCTACACCACAGCCACAGCAACGCAGGATCCAAGCTGCATCTGTGACGTACACCACAGCTCACGGCAATGCCAGATCCTTAACCCACTGAGCGAGGCCAGGGATTGAACCCGCGTCCTCATGGATACTAGTCAGGTTCGATAACCACTGAGCCATGACAGGAACTCCTGTTTTTCTTTATCTTTTAAAAAGCAACTAGATTTTCAGCCAGCTCAATGGGTGTCTATGGGCATCAAGTAGAAGCTTTCTAAAATGCATCGTGCGACTTGATGTTCAGAAGGCCCAGGGCCATGCCTGCCACAGGGGGACACTCAGAACACTTCCAGAGGAAATGCAGCAATGATGAAATGAGGAGGTCAATAAATCCTCTCCCTCAATACATCTTTTAAAGCAAGACAAAACTGCCAAAAACAAACAAACAAACAAAAACAGTTCAGCACTGGAGGTCAATGAAAGCCATACACAGGAATGTTTCTTTACGAAAAGCACCGAACTTCATTTAAGACCAGCACAGTGCAAGCCCATGGCCTTTCTGCTCTGGCCTGTTCCCTCACCCTCAGTTCCATCAGTTTAATTGAGGCGGGTCAGCTGAGAAAGCCAACAGCTTCACTGCCACTGCCAGGGTGGGCTCACTAGATCCAGGCTGCTGTCAGTCAAGGAGGCAATCCCATTAGTGGGAGAACACAGGGCCTGTGGCCCTACTAGCCTGACCCTAAGGTCACGATGGGTCAAGCAAGAGACCAGATCAGCCAGGTGTTCACAGGGAGTTCTGGGAGGTGAGACAGCTCTCCACAGATATCCCAGGCTGACCAGAGATTCTGCACGCACATCAGAGATGCCAGAGTGGACTCACATGCCTCTCCCCCAACATCCCTTGCTGGTACTGACACACACAAAGATGTGAGGGGGGCTGGCTGAAAGTAAAAGCTGGGGCAGACATGATAACTGCCTGACATGTGAATGTCCTCCCCAGTCCCACGTGAATCCAGCAGCAGAGAGCAAAAGCTTTATTGGCTCTGATTAGTCTGATTAATCTTTGGCTGAACACAAAATTATGTCGCAACAAGGGTAACTGCTGGGATGCTAGGTTTAAAAGTAACAACAACAACAAAGAGGCAAAAAACAAGCTGAACAAGAGACATCAGCAGCCAAGCAATATGGGAGAGACAGCCTTCACGGACTGACTCCAGGAAAGTTACTAAACAAACAGCAACAGAAATAACAACTCTTGAGCAGAAAAGAATCAGAATCCAGAGTTGCTACAGTCTATTGTCTGAAATGTAAGACACTCCAACGAAAAAAAACTTGGAGACATGAAAATAAACAAGATAGCATGACCCACACTCAGAAGGAAAAAAAGCAGTCAATAGAAATTATCCCTAGATTTCCCAAATGTTGGAATTAACAGGTCAAGGCTTCAGAGAGTATATATACACACACACACACTCAAAGAACTGAAGGGAATCATGTTTAAAGAATTATAGTACGACAATAACTCAATAAATAGACAATCTCAACAAGAGACATAAATTGCAAAAAAGGACCAAATGGAAACTGGCATTGAAAAGTACAATAAATGAAAGGAAAAATTTACCAGAGGGATTCAACAGCAAATTTGAACTGGTATAAGAAAAAATCAGTACAACTGAGGATAGCTCAAAGGAAATTAACCAATTTGAGGAACTAAGAAACAAGATCAAAGAAAATTGAACAGAGCCTCCAAGACCTCTGAAATAACATCAAGCTCACCAACGTGTATATATATATATATGTAATGGGAGAAGAGAAAAAGGTGGAAAAATATTTTAAGAAATAATGGCCTAAAACTTCCCCAATTTGATAAAAAAGACAAACTCACTAATCTCCACATCCAAGAAGTTCAACAAAACTCCAAACAGGATAAACACAATGAGATCCAAACCTAAACACACAGTACTCAAGCCGCAGAAAGCAATAAACGAAGAGGAAAAACTTGAAAACAGAAAGCAAAAACCAACTCATCATGCAGAGAAACACCTGACTTCTCATCAGAAACAATGGAGGATGAAGGGCAATGGGATATGCAGAGTGCTGGGGGAAGGGGAACTACCTGCCAAGAATTCTACAGCCAGAAAACCACTCTTCAAAACTGAAGGAGAAAAAAAGACACCCATGACCTTTTGAATAGATGAATTTATTGCCTGAAGATATGCCTTACAAAAATGCTAAATGAAGGAGTTCCTTTGTGACTCAGTTAGGGACCTGGCATTGTCACTGCTGTGGCTCGGGTCACTGCTGTGGCACAGCTTCAGTCCCTGACCCGGGAACCTCCACATGCCATAAAAGAAAAAAAATGCTAAATGAAGTCCTTCAGGTTGAATGGAAATGACACAGACAATAATTCAAATCTATAGGAAGAAATGAAGATTGCAAGAAATGGTGAATATAGGGCTATCAATCTTTTCTCATTTCTTTTCTTAAATTCTTTAAAAAACTTAAGGTTGTATTAAAGCCACAATTTAATAGTATATAGCTGGGTTTATTACATATAGAGAACAAACATATATGACAATAATTGCAAAGAGACAAACTGGAACAAAGTTTCTATATTTTAGTTAGCATTCTTCTCAGAGACAGGGATACAGTGAGGTATATATTATAATCTCTAGAAAAATGACTAAGAAAATAACTCAAAAGTATAGTGAGAACAGCAATAAAAGCGACAGAATGAAAATTACATAATAAAAAATATGTAACACAAAAGAGAGTCATACAAAGAAAAAAAAGTATACGGCAAATAGAAAAGAACGGAGTGGTCGGACATAAATTCAACGGACAATAATAAGTACATTCAGGTGCACGGCATAAACATACTCAAAAGACAAATTATCAGATTGGATAAAAAAGCAATTCCAACAAAATGGTATCATGAGAGACATATCTTAGGTTCAAAAAGACAAAGGTTCAAAGTAAAAAGAGAGGGAGACATATACGATGCAAATAGCAACCCTAAGAGAGCTGAAATCAGTGGTAATTGTACCAGGTAAAACACGTTAACAACTAACTTGACCTAAATGACATTTATAAAAAAGCTCCAGCTAACGGCAAATCTGGGCATGATGGCTTACCACAACAGAATGCACAGCTGTCAAAAAACGAAACTTATCCAAATGTGTTCACCAACTGGCGAACGGATAAACCAAATGGGACACAGTCATACAACAGAGCAGGACTTAGCAACAGAAGGTAGCCACAGAACAGACGCACGCTACGAGGCAGATGAACCTCGAACACAGTATGCTGAAAGAAGCTAGACAGAAAAGATTCTAAACTGCACGATCCCATTACAGGAAATGCCCAGAAAGGGCAAATGTAAAGAGCTGGAAACCAGACCAGGAGCGGCCTGGGGCCAGGAATGGGAGCGAGGACTGACTACTAATAGCTCAGGGAAATTTGGGGGTTACGATGAACGTGTTCTAGAACTGAATTGGGGTACAGGTTGCACAACTCTATAAATGTACCAAATATCACGGAACTGCACACTTACTGCGGGTGAATTTTATTGCACATAAGTTATATATCTTGACAAAGCTGTAAAAATACATCCCTTACAGTGGTTTGACTGAGGCGATATAAACTACTCCCCGGAGACCGACAAAGGCACCCTCTCCATGAAAGAGCACGCCCCCAGACACAAACCTGATGCAAAGTCTAGCTTGTCCAACATGTACACGGGATGCCAGGCACCTCACTCGGCACTTACACGGCATTCATTCCATCAAAACTAAACACATCAACTTAAACTGTCAACACGTAAAAGGCCAAATATTGCACTGAACCGCTGTGTCACACAGCTACACATCTGCTTATGCATGTTAACTGAATGTCACTTATATGTTCACACGTTCACACGGCAGATCCGGCGTTGCCGTGAGCTGTGGTGTAGGTCGCAGTCGAGGCTCGGATCCCGCGTTGCTGTGGCTGTGGCGAAGGCCGGCGGCTGTAGCTCTGATTAGACCCCCAGCCTGGGAACCTCCGTATGCTGCAAATGCAACTCTAAAAAGAAAAAGAAGAAGGAAAAAAAAAGATATGAAAAGCACTTTGAATAGAGCCTATGCACAGACCTGTGGACAAGCTAGCTCTTCGCATCATCCTAACAATGACACGGTTATTCTAACCTCCCTCTGGCCGTTTACCCACCACAAACCATAACTATGGGAAGCAACTGGATAAGAACCAGTGCTGAAGACCACTCCACAAGCATCTCCAACAGGATACAAATTAGCCGCTCAGGATCAGCTCGCTCCAACTTCCTCATCTGTGGAATGAGGAAGATGAACCGTATACCTCAAAGATCCAGCCTTCCCAGCTGTAAAACATGGAAAATTCTCTTGGGGAAGCAGCAGACAGGAGAGAAGGCCTTGGCCCTAGTTAACGACTTTGCAGGTTCCTGTGTGGCAGCTCTGTTCACTTTTATTTATTTTTAACTATCAAACGCTGCCCCAATTGTATGCTTCATCACTTTCTATTTGGATACTGTAACATTAAGCAGCTATATGCCAACTGTATCTTTTTCTTCACTAGAGAATCCAAAAGGGTTGGAAAATAAGCACATATAAATAAGCACACTTCAAAATACAAAGCAATAAATATGTCTGAGTAAATTCATATCGAGTCATAAAGGCACACAGAAATATTACATGCACATCAACACCTAAGTGCCATAAAAATCAAGGTTTGTATCAAATAAGTGGGTAGACTGGAGTTCCCATCGTGGCGCAGTGGTTAATGAATCCGACTAGGAACCATGAGGTTGCGGGTTCGATCCCTGGCCTTGCTCAGCGGGTTAATGATCCGGCGTTGCCGTGAGCTGTGGTGTAGGTTGCAGACGCGGCTCGGATCCTGCGTTCCTGTGGCTGCAGTGTGGGCCAGTGGCTACAGCTCTGATTAGACCCCTAGCCTGGGAACCTCCACATGCCGTGGGTGCCGCCCTAAAATGACAAAAGGCAAAAAAAGAAAAACAAGTAAGTGGGTAGACTGCTACGATTCCATCTGGCGCTTGGTGACTGCTATTCCAGTTGATTACGTAGTAGACAACTATGGTGTGATCACTACGTATTTTTTGAATACTTTTGCATGGCAGCATAGCCTTAGAATATTTTCTAGAACAAAATTCATTATAGACCCCTTTTTTTTTTTTTTTTTTTGCTGTTTTAGGGCCATACCTGTGGCTTATGGAGGTTCCCAGGTTAGGGGTCTGATTGGATCTGTAGCGGCCGGCCTACAGCCACAGCCATGTGGGATCTGAGCCTTGTCTGCAACCTACACCACAGATCACGGCAACGTCAGATCCTTAATTCACTGAGTGAGGTCAGGGAACGAATCTGCATCCTCATGGATCCCAGTCCGGTTCGTTAACCACTGAGCCACGACGGGAACTCCCTCAGTATAGAACCTTCTGAAAAAAATCTTCCTTTTAAAGTTATTCTAAGAGCTCCTACTGTGGCGCAATGGGTTAAGGACCCAGTACTATCTCTGCAGAGGCTCGGTTTGCTGCGGAGGCATGGGTTCAATCCTCGACCTGGAACAGCTGGTTAAGGATCTGGCATTGCTGCACCTATGGCGTAGGCTGCAGCTGCAGCTTGGATTTGATGGCCTAGGAACTTCCATATGCCAGGGGTGGCCCCTCCCCAAAAAACTTATTTTCTAAAAGGTGAAAGTTAATGCAACGTTGAACCAAATATGTCTGAATCCTAATGGTCAAAAAGAACTTCCTTCTAAATAATGATTTGAGTACTGAGAAAAATAGACTCAATTTGGTGGCAAGTTTTCGTGATACAGTGAATAATGGCCAGCAGTATTACAAATACCAAATGCCTTATAAGAATTCTTAGCACCATTTGTAATTGGCATATTAATATGCAAAAAAACCATTTAAATGTTTTAAAATAATTAAATGTACAAGTGAAAACATAAGGCACTTTATTGATAAAGTATTTTTTTTCAGATAACACAAGAATCAACTTTAGCCTAAGTTAACTCAAATTACACTGTGTTTCACGAGTTCCCTTCGTGGCTCAGTGGTTAACGAATCCGACTAAGAACCCTGAGGTTGCGGGTTCGATTCCTGGCCTTGCTCAGTGGGTTAAGAATCTGGTGTTGCCGTGAGCTGTGGTGAAGGTTGCAGACGCGGCTCGGATCCCGCGTTGCTGTGGCTGTGGTGAAGGCCGGCGGCTACAGCTCCTGTTAGACCCCTAGCCTGGGAACCTCCATATGCCACGGGTGCGGCCCCACATAAAGGCAAAAAGACAAAAAAAAAACAAAAAACAAATTACACTGTGTTTCAAAATGCAGAGCTTTAAAATGTATGTATGTGACGAGGTTTTAGGCACATTATGTATTTTTCTAATCTATGGTAAAGATAAAATCATACCTCATCAGAACATATTATCTGCAAAGATGTTCTAAAATAAAATCATTACTCTGATTAATCATATTATTACATTTTGTATTGCTTTTAAAAAGAAAAAAGCATTTGGTTAATGTTAATAAGCATTCAAAAAGCATCAAATAAGCTCTCAACATGAGCTGAAAACTAATTATCTTGGGAAAAAATGGGAGCTTGCTATATTAAGTCTATTCTTCTATTTTTATCCTAGTCAAACTAAATAATATCAGCTACTGACATGATAGTTCCTAGTAACTTCAACTGCTTTTTCATCTTCATCAGCAAAACTATATTTTATCACTTATTTCCTTTCTAGCTACAGTCATACACAGAATTTTTTAAAAATAAGCCATGGGGTTGTTCTTTCTACAAAATTACTAACTTCTCAGATCTTAAGCCTGTCAACATAGAAGTGCTGACCTAAGATTCAAATGCGGAAAACACAAGGCATGAGCAGTTGGAATTTCATCTAAAAACCGTCAAAACTAAACCTATTCTACAGATAAGCTCAACAAGATAAACCCCATATAACAAGAAAGTATAAGATTTTACTCACAGTAAGATTTACCAACCCAGTCGCTGGAGTGGGCTCAGACACTGAGAGCAAATGAAAACACACACATTAATCAGATTACTCCTGAAAACCCAGCTGGGCTCTGCGGTGGCACACGGGAGGGGGGCAGGGGCCTGAGATGGTACCATCTGAGAACTCCAGTCTAGCAAGGGCTACAGCACTTCCATTCTGTGCCACATGACAGCAATGGCAACATTTTAAACAAGAGTTCAGTTACAGTAAAATAGAAGACCCCACAGTCAGTTCCTGACAACTAGATGCAGACAGAACAAATAACATATTTTCCTTCATTGGACACTCAAAAAATGAGGCTAGGTTTGCATGAGTTTGGGGGCAGTGGATTGGGTAAGAATTTTCCTTCCCTAAAGACTGCCTGCACTGACTGCTCCTTCCTAAATCCTAAGCCTTGAGGGGTCAGGACAAGAGAGAGGCCTATCAGTAACCAATGCTGGGCACAGGGGCAGCCTCCTTTAACTTCCTTTACGCAGGCATCAGAATGCAGGTAAAGGCTTCATACAGGTACTCCGCACCTTCCTCTGTCTGCAAAGCACATGCAACTCAAGAGTTTGACAGAAACTAGCTTTTTTTAATAGAAGGTGACAAACAGCTCCCTGGACCGAGTGTTTACCACTGTCAGGCACTGTGCCGAACATTTACACTTGCCATACCATCTAATCCTCACACATTATCTCTATTTTACAGGCAAGGAAACCAACACTCACAGCTTGCCCAAAGCCATACAACTAGCCCGTGTCAGCATAAAGCCAATCTCTTCACCATTATACTAACTAAATGTACTGAAGGGATGGACAAACCCTAGGAATCAATGGTGAAACCTTACCTAAAACAAAAATTCTTCATTAACTTCTTGGTTTAATCTGTTTAAGGCTACAAAGTATCATAAAAAGTATTTTCTACTTAGGGTTCAAAAATGTAAACAAATTTCAGGAGTACACATCATCTTTAATCCTCCAGTTTGTTAAAAAAACTAACGTAAATAAATGTTTCTTTGTTGACCACAGATAGAAGACTAAAACAGTCTCTTCTGACAAATAATTTACATCCAGCCAAGATGATAGATCTGTAGAATAATTACGATGCAATAACAAAGTACAATAAGGCACCTGAAGACACAGGCAACTGAAGCCCACTGGATGCTGCGGGCTGGGTGCGGGGAGAGCAGACAAGGGAGAAGAGGAAGAAAGAGGAAAAAACTCAAAGAAGAAGTGAAATCTTCTTTGGCAGAGACACCTCCCACACAGAGTAAGAAAACAGAGTGGAAGTGGGGAGAGTGAAGAGATACTTTCCAGAAAGAAGAGCAACACAGAAATGCTGTGTTTGCACGCTGAGCTCCTGAAACGGCAAGTGACTACCCATCAGATACACAAGAGAACAAGGTCCAAGTGAGGAACGTGTGTCCTAGCTAAATGCACGACCTGGGACCGCATCTTCTAAGGCAGTGGGCGTCCACTGACCCCGTGTGCGGATCTCAGCTATGCTCTGATCACCCTCCTTAAGTGTTACTTCTCACATTTATGATAAAGCTGGCTCCCAGAGGAGGAAAAAAGCGCTCATCTTTTGCAAAGTATTCAGTGCAAAGTATTCAGAGCCAAATGCACTCAACCAATAAAAATGAAAAACAGTCACACCAAATTCTCAAAATTTGTTTTGCAAAGGTGAATACTTAGCTTTTTCCACACTGATTTCCAATCCTGAAGTCGATGAGACTTTGAAACCCTGGGCCCAACACTTATTTTCTTTTTTCCCGAAGCTTTGAAACTTTCACAGTGCTGACTGGCACAGCTCTCAAAAACAGCCCTTTATCTTAAAAAATCAGACATGGAACCGCTGCGAGTCCCCATGGTACCCCAGAGTCCCAGTGAAGGCCAGGAAGGGCGGTGATGGGTGGAGAAGGATTGCTGAGGAGGACAGTGTCGCTCTGCTGTCACCTTCATCAGGACCTTGTGGGTGCTCAGGGCCTGGAGTCCACCACACAGTGGCTAAGAGCCCTTCTCCAGGGAACCTAGGACAACACACAGAGCCTTTCTTCTGAACACCGAGTGCTCCTTCACGCTCTTCGGAAGTTCTTAATTCAATTTCACAAAGGAAATGTCGGTGTTAAACTCCACCCACCCACACTGTGCAAACGGGCACCAAAGACAAAGGTTCTACCTGGTTTATATGGACAAGGGGGGACGAGACCAGAACTCGGCAAACCCCGCGCTCACAAGGTGGGTGGCTCATCCATCAGGTCTAACTCTGGCTCAGTTATGCCCCCAATTCACGCCTGGCCCTTAACATACCAGCTCTTCTCATACGTTTCCATCAACGAACCTGCAGCATCGGCAATGTGTCAACTCCACCCGTCTGCGGGCGCATCGCCTACACATGCCTGATTTAAATCCATGCAAAGTTTGGGTGCTTCTCCGTGATGGAGACCTGTACCGTAGTTTTCTACACTTGTGCGATACTTGAAAACATACACACACATGTGTGTCCATGTATACATACGTTCTTCCAAGTAAAATTCATATTTTCATATTCCAGAAAGTGACATACGTTTATCCTGCGGCCTCGTGCATCCATGGGACTATACCAACCCCAGCTGAAGGACCAAAACTGAATATTCGAGAACAGATAAAAGAAAAACTGTATTTTAAAATTGCCATGGAAACAGAATAAACACATAATTTCAGATTTTTTTTAAGTATAACCCTTTAATTATTGACTTAATTACCAAACATAAGACAAATACCGCACAGACTATTTTCTAAGGAGCACTACCAGAGGCGACGTGTTTAATGAAAACCCCTAACACGACAGCGTAAAGAATGTGAGTGATGAGCTGGTCTCAGGATTTCTTCCGCGACTTAGAGCTAGCTCTATGGGACAGGTCTGCCGTCAGCCAAAGCCGTGGGTCACAGGTAAAGTGAAACCAACATGATATTCCAACTGTCACAGAGAAACCAAACACACTCCCCGCCTTGGTGTCCTCGGGGGATGGGTGCCTGACTCCTGTGGACACTAGCATCTGTGGATGCCCAAGTCCCTTAAATAAGAGGGTCTACACAGCCAGCCCTTTCTCCTCACGGCATCCCTGCATTTACCTGGACCCGCCCAGTTCAAACCTTGTTCCAGGGTCAAGAGTAAATATGGAAAAAACTCATTTTAGCAGGTAATGTTTGCCTGCTTACTTGAAGCCCCAAACTGTGCCCAGGGAGAGAGTCCTCATACACGTTTTCAGAAGGAAAAGGGAAATGTGAAAGGTGTTCTTGCCTTTGTCCTTTGCTCACGTGGATTTCCCAGTGGGAACGGACCGGCCCTCCCCCCACCCCCGTCCGCTGAGTGAGCCCAGGGGCTCGGCACCACCCCTTCCATGAAGGACCCTCTCCCCTGGGCCTGGCATGTCTGCTGGTCTGGATCACGTGGCTGGAATAATGTAGCTTTGGCTGTCTTGTGCTAATCTACTTTGATCTTTTCTTTAGTGGCTGAGAGTTCATAACTGCCTTACTCAAGCAAATTTTTAGGATCTCGGTCATGGGCCAAAACCCAATTCATCTCAAGTTCTCTTCAAAAACTTTAAAAACATCTTAATTTCAGAAAACAAGCAAGCTTTCCTATCAAAACTTTTAACTTTACATAATAAACGTAGACACAGATTTGATAGACCTTTAAAGTTTTTTTTTTTTTTGGCTTTTTAGGGTTGCACCCACTGCCTGTGGAAGTTCCCAGGCTAGGGGTTGAATCGGAGCTGCAGCTGCTGGCCTACACCACAGCCACAGCAACATGGAATCTAGCTGCGTCTGTGACCTACACCACAGCTCACGGCAACGCCGGATCCTCAACCCACGGAGCAAGGCCAGGGATTGTACTGGCATCTTCGTGGGTGCTAGTGCGGTTCTTAACCCACTGAGCCACAATGGGAACTCTGACCTTTGTAAGCTGATTCCTCCAAATTTTCGTACTCCGGTCCCTTCTCTTCCCCCTTCTTTCCCCAACCCAGACAGAACTTCTCATGCTCGGGTCATGGACATGACTTAGACTAGCTTGCATTCCCTGAGTTACTGCACTGACCGCAGGACAAAAGGCCTTCACCTTATCTTGTCAGCTTCTTGTAGCTTCTCTCACCCTTAACATCCTGGGTCAGCCCTTATCTTTCGCTCCCACCTGGCCCCTCTCCAAACCAGCCCCCCACGGGGACATAACATGATCCTCAACCTCCAGGGGAGCCTCCAGCCTCTGCTCTTCCCTCACTGCATTCTCCTTGCAGGGTCCTGGTCTGGATTATGATTTCACCCCCAACAGCGGCACAGGAGGGCGTTCAACAAATACCAGCTGAGTTGCACGATTATTTGATACAAAAAGGAAAAAATCTATGGCCTAAAAATCTGATTCCTCTGGATACCCATGTTATCTAGAATATGATGAAATTATATAAGTATGAAAAAAAAAGCACTGAATGTGTATGACTTAATAAATAACTTTCAGATCAATCATGTATTCACTCTGTCAAAGAGTATCTGGGCTCCTATTAGCTTCCAGGAGCTGTGCTGGGCCAAGGCCCCTGCCAGCCAGCCCCAAGGCTGCTTTATCACATAGAGGGACCAGGGCACTTCTCTGGACAGAATTATAAAGCTGGGCCCAGGACTGCAATGCCTGCCTCAGTAGGCTGCGAGCAAGGAGGTTCTGCCTAAAGAGTAAATGAGAAAAAGACTTTGGTGGCTCAGGGACTCGTGAAGGTGAAAGGCAAAACACACGTAGCTTCCAACATTTTCTATGTGACCATGAAAATCAGACTTCAGCATACAACCCTCATGCATTTGTCTAAATCCTCACCTCACTGAACACTGCTACTATAATCATCAATTTGAACTTGGGCCGAGGTGTCCATCTATATGCCAGTAGAGATTCTGGTACTCTCAGGCAGGAAACAAGCACTGTTCCCCAGATTCAGGTAGGCTATGTAACTGATCACGTCTTCTGTCTTTTTCTTTTTTGCTTTTTAGGGCCGCACTCCCAGCCTATGGAGGTTCCCAGGCTAGGGGTCGAATCAGAGCTGTAGCTGCCGGCCTGCACCTCAGTCACGGCCATGTCAGATCCGAGTCTCATCTATGACCCACACCACAATACATGGCAATGCCGGATCCTTAACCCACTGAGTGAGGCCAGGGATCAAACCTGCACCCTCATGGATTCTAGTCAGATCTGTTCCGCTCCGCCACGACAGGAACTCCGCTGACCATATTTTCAATTACCACCTTAGAGTGACTGGCCAAATTATTTCACCAAGGAATATTTTCAATAATTTCATTTTTAAGTCACTTCTTACTTTGCATTTTCTTGAGAAAATTTTTTTTTCTGTAACCATAAATGTTTCAGAAGGTATTTTATTCAGTTTGCAATTATTTAAGTTTTTTGCCTAACACTGCAACACTCTTATCGACTGAAGTTAAATATGAAAGATAATTGCTGTTCCCAATGAATAAAACACATTACAATAATACAAATTTTTCAAAACAATAGGCTAAAATAAGTTGACTTTCCTAAAATTAAGATACCTTTTCACAGGTAAGAGGAAATGCTCATTTTTTTGTTTTTACATAAAACATCTATAATATATATGTGTGTGTATATATATATATTTGTTTGTTTGTTTATTTGTTTGTCTTTTTGCCTTTTCTAGGACTGCACCCGTGGCATGTGGAGATTCCCAGGCTAGCGGTCTAATTGGAGCTGTAGCCGCCGGCCTACACCACAGCCACAGCAACACGGGATCCGAGCTGCGTCTGCAACCTACACCACAGCTCACGGCAACGCCGGATCCTTAACCCACTGAGCAAGGCCAGGGATCGAACCCGCAACCTCGTGGTTCTTAGTTGGATTCGTTAACTACTGAGCCATGACGGGAACTCCCCACATATATTTTTTTAATTGATTACTTCCCTGTGGAAAATAAATCCATTTTCTGAGTTCTGCAAGTAATGGTTTGAGTTAATGTCAACTACAATTCTCTTCCTTTCTTGTTAATCTAATGTACAGAGCGGTATAAAAATAAATCGCAAAAGAAATATGGGGATTCAGTTAGCAAAGACTATCCAACCATTCATTTCTCAGTGCAAACAGGATGCTTACGAAGAGTGACCTCAGACTTTACTACCCTCGCTCATGGTGGGGAAGCCACTGTAATTTTTGTCAAATTCGGGCAATTTATTCAACAAATACCTCTGAAGCATCTCCTGAGAGACAAGAATTGTGTAGGGAAGAGGAAGTGAATCAGGAAAACGGAACAGGGTCCTGGAGCTGACCAACCACAGAGCAGCGTCGCCACCTAACAAGGTGCCATTCCTGCTGCCAAAGACATATGTGATTAAAGATTTACTGTAAACTCACTTCTATCCCCTGCAGAGCCCTACCTCTTAGATTTCTGGGATGAATCTGTTTAGTTCGAGGCATCTTCTTTGATTCAGGGCCCCCTTTTTCTTCTGAAACTGTAGGAAAAGCAGGTCACAAACAGGTCGCTCCATAAACCCAAAGTCCATCAATTAATCCATGTGCTGAAAAAGAAAAAAGTTCCATTTTACTACCTTCCACGAAAATAGATACTTCCAAAGTTATGGCTTAATACAGCACCAGTCTCAGCTCAACAAAGGTAACCAAGCTAAAGACCACCGCAAAAGACTACTCACCAATTTTAATCAAACATAGGACACATCATTTTGCCACTCTCTGGACTTTCCAGTTAGGAAGACAGGAAAAAGGGAGTTTCCATTGTGGCTCGGCAGTAATGAACCCGACTAGGATCCATGCAGATGCAGGTTTGACCCCTGGCCTCGCTCAGTGGGTTAAGGATCCAGTGTCACCTTGAGCTGCGGTGTAGGTGGCAGACACGGCTCAGATCCCAAGTTGCTGTGGCTGTGGTGCAGGCCGGCAGCTGCAGCTCTGACTGGACCCCTAGCCTGGGAACTTCCATATACTACAGGTGTGGTCCAAAAATAGAAATGAAATCACTGTACCTTTGTCAAAAACGAGTGAAAAAGTTCACTGAAATTGTATTTTAAAGTAACATTACCAGGTAAAATTAAAGTATAACATCAGGCTATCAAAGGGTTCTGCTGTATATAGCATGTGTTGCTCATTTATAAGTTCTTCAGGGACTAAGTTAATTCAGTTTACATGTGGTTGCTATTGGAGCTGTCCTCAGTTACTCTGGTTCTCCCTTCTAGGCTCCTGTTAGGACTGTATTTTCTGCTTCCCTGTGTTGAGCTAGAATGTGTGATTAGTTCTGGCTAATGACCCATAAGTGGAAGAGGAGGCTGGAGTGTTTAGTTATCAAAGCAAGATTCCCCGAGAGCTCTTTCTTCCTCTGCCACATGGGACAGGCACTGGTTTAGACAGTGAGTCTGACCACACAGAGCTGAGCTCTCGCCAACCTAACACGATCGTGCAGCATAAAAGAGATCGGTGTTTGAAACACCAAGATTTGGGAGTTATTTGTTACTGCAGCGTAATGCTGTCCTGACTGACTCATAGACTTGATGTACGCTATGCCAAAACATTAACAATCCAAAACTTAAATCATCTCTTTCCCCAAATCAGCTACCTCAGTGTCCTCTTCCACAAGAGTGTCAATCTTACTTTCAGAGCTAAAATCTTACTTTTAACTTCCTGTGATACAGCTGATAATCAAAGCCCATGATGTCGATGTGAAACATGAAATTATATTTAATCACTAAGCAAAGACATGGAATGGGAATGCTTTGCAAAGACTTTTATAATATCCAGTACTGCAGGAAAAACAAAAGAATACCTTCTGAATACCTACTGCATGCTTATGTACTTTCCACATACTACTTAATTTAATCTTAATAATAACCATTTAGGTATAATAACTCATTTATCCATTGTACAGATAAGAAAATTAAGACAGGAAGAAGTGAAAGAAACTGTCCACCGTCAACAACTAAGCAGTGTGGCATTATGTGACCTGGGCACTTGTTTCCTTCTAGAGATTAATACATCCTCTGGGGGTTTTATTCAAAAGGCTATACAGCACAAGTCATGACTATATATTTTGAGGTCAAACAGGCTGGGTTCAAAGATTACTGTGTGGCCTTGTTCAGGGTACCAAACCTTTCTGAAGATAAAATTTCCTAACAGTAAAACTAGGAAATGGTATCCATCTCATTTGGGTTGATGTAAGAACTAAACAATGCAGATGCTTTTGCTTACCGCCTGGCACATAAAAATATCAAATACTAATTCTTAAGAAAGTCTATATGGGAAAGAAATGTGTCTAATATCCCAATATAAGGTTTTAGAAATTTACGGTTTCCAATACAGTAAAGAAGAATAAAAGGAATGAAACTTATAATTAACTTCAGTGTTTTATCCCTGTTAAGGCTGTATGTGGACACTGCACAAAAATATTTGTATTTTTTAACTGCACGGGAAAAAAAATGAAATATGATGTCCCAGTACTAGATACTCCATCTAGCACTGTGCTAAATGATCTATAAAAGATATGCTTCAATTCCCTGCATTAAAAACATCCACCATCCAATTTACCAAGCTTCTGATTCAACAGAGAATTTAAAGACGTCAGAGCCAAATAAATTGTATGAATGCTTAACTCCCAGCTTTTAAATATTCACGATATTTAGAAGTTTTTAAAACGTGAACTCTGATTGAAATGCAATCACGTGATGCCATAAGATCTGGAGCCTGCACGTAAAATATGCAAATTACCAATCCATAACAGCTTTCCGCTGCCCTGTTCACTGCCTACCCACTGTCCCTAGCTGTCCATCCCATGTTTAAACCCTTGTAGGGGGAGTGAGCATTTTCAAAGACAACAGCATTGTAACGATGAAAACGAGTGATAAACCATTCCTCTATAGAAAAGAAATAAATACTACATGGAGCAAAACCATGACAGGATCAAAAAGCGTAAAAGACAGTTGCAAGGAGAAAAAACATGAATGAATGTGGAGGGCGGAGCCTGGGAAAACCCCTCTGCAACGCTGCACTGAACAAAGCGCTTCGCATGCCAGAAGGAGGGGGGGAATGGAAGTGCCAGCTCAGGAAGGAGCCCGGAGTGAATGCGGAGAGCGGGAGGAGGAGGACAAGACGAGGCGAGCGCGGCAGCCCTGAGACTCCTCCTCGCCGCCAGCTCCGCCGCCCCCTCCCCTCTCCAGCAGCAACTCGTTCCCCAGCCCGACCCCAAGGCGAACCTGAGCCGACCGGTGCCCAGACCCACCGCCCTCTTCTGAACTGCTGCAGGCGCGTACTCTCAACCCGGAAAGAAACTACCCAGGTGGCTGGGAGTAAACAGGCACTTAGAGCAAAGAACGAAAGGAAGAGAAAGCCACAAAGCCGGGAGGTTGGGAAGCCGAGGCCTGGTATCCCTCACCCCTCCCCACCCTCTTCCAAAATGCGTCTGCGGCTGGAACGCGAGTGGGGAGGCTGGGTCCCTCCGTACCTGCTCGGCTCGCAGGACCGCAGCTCGGGCCGCTCGCGCGCGGCGAGGGCGCCCAGAAGTGGCAAGTGTCTCCCGCACGCAGCCATCCCCTCTGCAAGGTCGGCGGTTGCACACACACACACACACACACACACACACACACACACGCGCACGTCCGCACGCCCCCCGCCCGCGGAGAAGGATGTGGTCCTGCCCACCCCCACCCCA
Organism: Catagonus wagneri; assembly: GCA_004024745.2. Lineage (NCBI taxonomy): Eukaryota > Metazoa > Chordata > Mammalia > Artiodactyla > Tayassuidae > Catagonus > Catagonus wagneri. The sequence goes on from PVHT021183524.1 coordinate 26,735,539, forward strand.
CCCCCGCAACGCCGCTCCCCTGCCGCCCTCCCAGCTGCAGCGCCCCAGCCGCGGAGCCCGCGCCGAACCTGCTGCCAGGACGCCCGGCGGGGCCGCTGCCGCTGCAGCCGGCCCTGAAGCTGCGCTGCTGATGGCGGCGGCCGCAGCTTGGAATCTCCGCGACCCCCGCGCGGCGGCGGCGGCGCCTGGGATCCCTCCTTCACTTGACAACCCCAAACACAAACATAACCTCCTCCGGCTGCTGTTCCCGGTCCCCTGGCTCCGTCCCCCTCCCCGCCGCCGCCGCCGCCCCAGCAGCAGCCACACTAAAGGCCGGCGACTGGCACTCTCACCACCCAGCGCTGAAATATTAAACAGGGGAGCCGCTCGGGGGGCGGGGGGGGGAGCGCGGGGCGCGCGGGCGGGGACCGCAGGCGCCGGGCGGGAGAGGCGGCAGCGCTCGCCGGCGCCCGGGGCCGCGGCATGAGCACCGCCGCCGCCGGGGAGGGGGCGTCCGGGGGGCCGGACGGCGAGGCCGGGGGCGCGCACCGCGGCGAGGCGAGGCGAGGCGAGGCGAGGCGGGCGGTCCCCGGGGCCCCAGGGCCCGGGGCGAGGAAGGCGGGCGCGGGCTTTACCTCTCCCCGGGGCAGAGTAGGGCACGTTTAGCGTCTTTAGGGGCGACGGGAGGAGCGCGGGCCGGGCGGCGCGGGGGAGGGAGGGCGAAGGTCGGAGGCTTTCCCGCGGGTGGGCGGGGCAGCAGGGGATCCCCGGGGGCGGGAGGCGGGGAGGCCACGGGCAGCGACGCGCGGGCGGGGGAGGGGGCGTCCCCCGGCGGGGCCTGAGGGGGGGGCCCTGAGGGGGGGAGGGCGGGGGTCACCCAGGCCGCGTAGAACCCGCGGGACTGGCGTGGCCGCCCGCCCTGCCCTGCGGTAGGGGTGGGGTGGGTGCCCCGGCTCCAGGCTCGCCTGGCGCCCGGAGTCCCGGGTCTCCCCGGCGGGGCGGGCCTGGGGCCGCGCCTCCCCCTGCCGCCGGCCCGCGGCCCCGCCCCGCCCGGCCCCGCCCCGCCCGGCCGCCGCAGGGACGGGAGGGGGTGGCGGAAGGAGGCGGCGGCACGGCCCGAGGGGGGGCGGGGCGGGGTTAGGGACGCGAGGGGCGGGAGCCCGGGGTCGCGCCGGCTCGGGGACTGGCGCCTGGCGAGGGCGGAGGGGCGGGCCCGCCGGTCACGCGGCCCAGGGAAGGCCTGGCCGGGTCGCGCAGTTGGGGGCGGTTAGTCCGGGAAGAGGGGCGGGGACGGGCGGGGCGGTAGTTTCTCTTTACTGTCTCTTTACTTTCTGAAGCAGGATGTGGGCCGGCACGGTGACGTCATGGGGTCTCCCAGCCCCGCCCCCCGCCCGGGCCGAAAGGGGGAGGGGAAGGGAGAAGGGCGGGCGGGGGAGGGTGGGGGGGGACCCCAAGGGGGTTTCCTCAGCAACGCGTGGAGGGAAGGGGAAAGTCATTGTGAAACTTGAAACTCATTAACTTTGAAAAACAACTTTATAAAAAACCGAGAGGGGGGCGGGGTGTTGAGTTGAAGGGTGGAAGGGGACATATTATTAACCCTGAACTGAAACCACTTTTTGGTGGCGGATGTTCTATTAAAAGATTGAGGAAAGCCAAGGTTATTCCAGAGGCCGCTCCAATGCCTGCTGGTGGTTCCCAGAGCCAGAGCTGCGAGCGCAGTTAACCCTTGCCTGTCCGCCTGACAGCTTGGGGCAGGGAGGAGAGGGGTCTTTGGAGTAAGGAAAGGGGTTGCAAGCCTGGGCAGCCGACCTGGCCCAAGCAAGGCAAGGGAGGAGAGAAAGGGGGAAGAGGGAGTAATTACCATAAACCAGTTTGACCCTGGCTGCTAGAAAGCAATAGAGGAAGCAAGGAGTTGGAAATCTATGGAAAAGAAATCGGGAGAGGTTGGACCAGGGTAATGTTGAAGGTTTCCCGGGTAGACCTAAAGAACAGAAATTTGGGGCTCAGAAATTCCACATGTACCCCTCTAAGGTAAACACAGATGACTGGTTTAAGGAGCCGCGCTAAACTTGAGAGGAATAAGGTGAAACAAATATTTGATGCAGAAAAAATTCTCAGATAAACCCAAACTGCTTTACCCTTTTAAGGAATAAAAATGCTAAACGTCCGTACACCCACTCTGCTGACCATCTGTGCAAGCTTGAATTGTTTTGTTCCCCGGGGCTTCCATAAAGACATCTAGGTTTTTCCTGCTAGGGTTGACCCCTAAAATTCCCCTGAGGAAATCCTACCTCTAGTTCATTTGAGCTAAGAAAAGCTTAACTGCACCAGTATGCCAATGATTAAAAATGGAATACACAATAAAAGCGAGCTTGTAACCAAAAATAATGTCATGTAAAGGGGGAGAAAAACTGGATTTGGTCATAAGAGCAAAGAGCAGCCAACAATTGCCTAAATTTGAAATAATGTTGGCAAACTATGCTTCCAACTTTGCCATGAAATAATGCGCTTTTTAAATCTTCGATGTCATAAAATCATCTCTCTCATGAAATTAAATGACACCAAATGGATTGCAACTACAAAAACTATGTACATTTCACAGTTTGGGTTAAAAAAACACACAAACATCCATTTAAATGTGAGAGTATACCTAATTTCTCAGAGGATGAAGATTATTGATTCTACTTTGTGTCACCTAAGTCAAAAATACCGTATTTTTAACCCAATAGTTGTTGACCATAACAAATATATAGCGTGAACACAAGGTTTAAATGGAATCTGGCATTGCTGGAAACTTTCTAAAAAATTAGACATGCAACCTGGAGGTGTAATAGATTAATGATGTCATTTTAATTTGCTATAGAACTTTTTTCTTATATTCTATTCACAATTTCACTTTCTGGAGCATTAAATTAATATTAATTTTTTGAAGCATATACAATACCGAACAGTTTCCCACTACGAATTTTCTAAATGCAATTTCTTTTCCTAATTCTGCCCCAGTTATCAGAATGCAAGGGAATCCAACTAAACTATAAAGTAGCTAGTTTCGACTTATTTGGCGGCAAATTAAATACAATTTCTCAAATTGTATCCTATAAACGGAATGCGGAGAAACACTTTTTTTTTTTGAACCAAAAGATAAATGGGAATGGTAATTCTGGCACAGTGGGGGAGGTGACCGTACTCTGGAAAAAAAAAAAGAGGGGGCTCCTGTCGGGTCCCGCTTCTCTCCAGCTGCACCCCTCCTGGCCGTGCGAACGTTCTCGGTGCCCCCCTTGCCGAGTGGGGTTCAGCTGAGGGCAGAGTCACACATTTTTCTTGCAGAGCAGTTTAGGGAAAACCCAAGTCCTCCGTGGGGTTCGTCGGGGGACCCCGCTGGCCCGCCGCGTCCGCCGGGCTCCGCGCCACCGCCGCTGCCCGCTCGCCCCCCGCCCCGGTTCCCACGCGGCCGCCCGGCCGGCCCGGCTCGGGCTCCCCCCTGGCGCGGCCCCGCGGCCCCGGCCCTCCGCCCTGCGCGCGGCCCCGCAGCGCCAGCGCCACGCGGAGATCCCGGAGGTTCCTCCCCGCTGGCCTCCGGGTCACGCCGCCGCCCGTCCCTCCCCTCCGCCCTCCGCGCGCGCTGGGCTTTCCCGTCCACCGGCCGAATCCCCTCCTCCTCGGGGCGACCCGGCGACAAAACCTGCCCCGCAAGCTCTGCCAGCTCTGCCCCACGCCCAGGCTCTTTCCCAACCAGACGCCAGACAAAAGAACCGAGAGAAAACTTACCCGAACTGCCACGCAAAAGTCTGATCCAAACCTTCCTGCGTTTAACTTTTAATTTTAAAAACAACAAAAGCAGAAACCAAAAGCCTCCTAGGTTGGAAGTGGGCGTGAGAGGAAATGCTAGGGGGAGGCGCTTCATTCCCTCGGCAGCTTTTGCCCCCCCCCCTTTCTGGCCCCTGCCTGGGGCTTTGATGTTATCTAGTGCACCGCCTACGTTAGGTTTATACCATAGGCTCTGCGCCCGAGAATGATACACAGATATTTGGCACTTTATTTGCTGGTTTGAAAGAGAGAGAAGCAGGTGGTCACGGTAAAGGATTCCCACTTCTTACTCCCGTGGCGAGAAGAGCGTTTGTCCTGCTTCCCTTTGTTACCTGGGCTGAAATGAACAATCCACCTATCCAGAAATCCTGGAGAGCTGGACCATGTGGCATTTTCTGTTAGACACACAAAAAAGAACCCTTCTAAATTAGATTCATTTTCCCTCCACTCAGCACAAACTTAGAACAGGGTGATATTGTATGTTTTCTGAGGCTTTGTTTGGTTTTTAGATTTCGGTTTTGAAAGTAAGTATTATTTCCCTTCTAAGATAGACCTGCAGCCTCGAAAAGACAAGATACCACTGAAGAAAATAAAGTTAGTAATAACATGCCTTTTATATACCATTCTTACAGGTCAGGCCCTCTCAGCACCACCCCCCCATTATGGAAAGCTTGTAACTGTTGATTTTATCTTCGTTAACTGGACACTAGCAGAAACTGGATGTATTTTTACATTAGGTTAGCAGTCTCAGGACCATCACAAACACAGCACTAACAAAAAGATTTCTTTTCTTTACTGTTAGATTAGTAATCAAGAAATATTGCAGAGTCTGCCATTCTAACTGTTCATCCATTTTATGCCAACACCAACCTGTGTTCAGGCCTTGCCCTCTGGGAGTTTACAAATTAATGGAGACAGAATAAGCACATGGAAAAATACCTAGAGGGAAAAAGATACAAGAAGAAGCTTGTAAACAGAGCCAATTAAAGTTACACACAGTTATTTACATGATTGCTGAGAGCTTTCTGGATTGGTGGAGGGCAGGGTTATCACAGAAAGTTCCATCCTGAGCGTGAGTTCTCAGTAGGATTTTGAGGGAGAAAAAGTCCATGACTTGGCAATTGTATGAGAACAGCATTCCAGGCAAGGCAAATAGCTCGAAGGTGAAGGTGAGAGCAAGTGAACTGTGTGTGACGGTTTTTCTGGCTACAACAGAAAGAGTAAATGTGAAAACAGAGGGGTGACCATGCAAATGCAGCATCCAAAGCGGGAGCTTGTGAGAGGGAGCGGAGGCCGTGCGTAACTACTTCCAGATGAGAGGCCTTCACCTGCCCTGTGTCCTGGCCAGACAGGAAGAAGGGGTTCTCTTCTAGTAAGCTGCAGAGACAGAATGGGCAGGGAAAAGCCTTCTTGGGCATCCTTAGGAAGGAATTAAGACATGATACTGCATGTCATTTGAAGACATCTGGCCTGAGAACAATCTTCTTAAGAAAAACTGTTATTACTGATGGACTTAGGATCTGGCACAGTAGTATTTTTATTGGCAGTAGTAGTAATAGTAGTATTTGTATCAGCAAGAAGAGAAATAGTACAGATCCCCCTCGATTCACAGTGATGTTGGAGTTCCCGTCATGACTCAGTGGTTAACAAACCCTGCTAGTATTCCTGAGGACATAGGTTCGATCCTTGGCCTCGCTCATTGGGTTAAGGATCCGGCCTTGCCGTGAGCTGTGGTGTAGGTCCCAGACACAGCTCGGATCCCGCATTGCTGTGGCTGTGGTGTAGGCCGGCAACTGCAGCTCCAATCTGACCCCTAGCCTGGGAACTTCCATATGCTGCAGGTGCGACCCTAAAAATTAAAAAAAAAAAAATGCATTTCATACATGTAACCTAGAGCTTAAACATGCTCAGAACACATATATTAGCCTACGGTTGGGCAAAATCATCTAACACAAGGCCTATCTTAAAATAAAGCTTTGGATACCAAGTGTAATTTATTGAATAATGTGCTGAAAGTGAAAAACAGAATCACTGTATGTGTTGGGTTGTTTACCCTCTTGATGGCTGCCCAGCATCACTGTAGTGCCAAATGTCAGCCTGAGAAAAGAGCAAAGTAAAAATTCTAAGTGTGATTTCTATTTAATCTTGCTTTTGCACCATCATAAATTTTAAAAAAATGTAAGTGGAACCATCCTAAGTCCAGGACTGTCTGTAGTATTTGTATCAGCAGAAATTGAAATAGTAGCTTTGTATGGGCAGTAATAGCAACAGTAGTATTTGCACTGGCTAATAGTGTTTGTATCGGCAGAAGTAGGAATACAGCAGTAGCGGTGCTGGCAGTAATTGATAGTCATTGGGAGTTTATGACTTGCCAGGCTTTCCTGTATATTTCCTTTACTCCCCAGTATCATAAACCTATATCGCAGATGAAGAGAGGTTTAGAAATGGTAAATAATCTGCCTGCAGCTACGGAGCTAGTAAGTGGTAGATCTGTGATTGGAACCCAGAGAATACTGAGATTATATTTTGTGAAAAACATTACAATAAATCCATATTTTTTTGTCTTTTTTAGGGCCGCACCCGCAGCATATGGAGGTTCCCAGGCTAGGGGCTGAATTCAAGCTACAGCGGCCAGCCTACACCACAGCCACAGCAACGCTAGATCTGAGCCGCATCTGCAAACTACACTATAGCTTGTGGCAAAGTGGGATCCCTAGTCAGATTCATTTCCACTGTGCCACGAAGGGAGCTCCTTTTTTTTTTTAATGTTGTAGTCTGTGGGACAGAGAAGAAAAAGGAATTTTTAAAAAGTCCATCATTTCAGATTCTGAGAACTTAGTAGATTTTTGTGATGAAAATGGGGAAGTTGGGGTGGTGTGATGCTTGAGGGGAGAAGAGAAAATGACAAACTATGATGAGGCTTAAGAATGATGATTAAATTCACATTTATGCCAATATTGATACCATTAACCTTAAAGGATTCACCAACAGAAGGAACCCAGCCTCTAATTTCATTTAAAAGCACCCAGTTCAATGTCAACCAATAAGAGTTTAATGAGAATTTTTTGGTGCACTATCTGTTAAAGGGGTGAGAGAATATTAGAAGAGATTGACAGAAGTGGTACCTGTGGTTCCTAAAAGAATTCCTCACAAGCAATGTCCTCAAGCCTGAAACGAATCCTGGCTCTGCCAGATGCATAATTGTGGGCAACTGATTTGAGCTTCCTGAACCTCAGTTTACCGGTGGATACAACTGGAGTCTTCACAGAATTATTATGAGGATTAGATGGACTGTTATTTCTAAATCATTTAGAATACTGCCATATGTGACTACAGTCACATGGTTAGACACGTATGTATGTATGCATGTTGACAAATTCCTTACTGCACGTCCAACACTCTACTAAGTGTGCTGGAACATTAATTACCTTTTAAATATTGAAAAGAGTCTCTGGAAACTGGGAAGGTCTGATAACGCATGGGACACTGTACCCTGGATGGGATCCTTGAATAGAGAGAGGACATTAATGGAAAAAACTTGGTAACATCCGGATAAAGTCTGGAGTTTGGTTAATAGCAGTGTACCAGTAACATTTTCTTGGTTTTGATCAAAAGTACTATAGTAATGTAAGATGTTAACAATGGAAGAAACTGGGTGAGGGTATGCAGGAGCTCTCTGTACAATCTCTATAAATTTTCTGTTAATCTAAAATATTCTAAAAGTTTCTTTAAATAACAATAATAACGTGCTGCTACAGATCCTGTTGTTATCTACACCTTACTGATAAAGGAACTCAGGCTTAGAGAGGTGAAGTAACACATCCAAGGTGCGACCACATCTGGCCTTACAGGGACTCAACGTTTGCAACGGGGACCACCTCCTGATTTCATGGTGAGTCTAAGCTTTTCTTTATACTTTTGCCTGTTGCCATCCATGGTCTGGGCAAGCAGGTGGGGCCTAAAGACAGCTCTGCAGCAAATAGTTTTTTTTTTTTTCCTAGATCCCTTTCCTCTCTTTGAGATTTAATTCCCACTTTAATGGTCTAGCTAGTAGAACCTGATTTCAGAATTAATATTACATATTTTTTAGGTTGAGAATATTTTTTATATTTTACATCTCAGGTTCAAAATATGCCTGGTTATTAGGATATTCCCGCTATATTTTAATGGGGACTATTTCTACAGTTATGGAATTTCACCATCAACACAGGGGTACACTAGGTGTGTGAACCAGGCTACGGGACAGGATTCAACACGTCAAAGCACTTCAGATCTCCCTTCGATACCACTGGTTGTGAGTAAGCTTTCCTTCCTCTAAATAAATCACTAGCACCACAATTCCACCCCCACAAGTTTCAAAGTGCCCTCTTTCTGCAAATACATCTCTACTCCCAATGCATACCTACCTCCTACACTACCATCTCTGTCACCCCAAACCTTACCAGTTCCCAAACTCACCAGCTTCTGGTTTTCTTACATATGCTGTAGGGTGCTAAAAAGTTTTCTCCAGATGCCTGCTCACTGGATGAAATCTTGCAACTGAATTGCTTCTGGTAAACAACTCTTAAACCTATCCTTTTATCCTTCCCTAAACTTAATGTTGTACTACTGTATATTATTTCGTTTAATTTTCTGTTTGTGAATGTCCATTGTTTTATTTGTGTATTTGAGTTTATTGGTATCATCTTTTCACAGTAGTCCCTATTATACCAGAATGTCCTTGGGTATCAATACAATGGAACCCAATAATCTAGAGTCCAAGTTCAAATTGGGACAAGTTGGAGAAAGAACAATAGGGAGAACTGACTGTATAAATGCTAAGGAAAAAAGTAGTATCAATACAGAAATAAGAGATCAGCAAGGACATGAAAGACAAAAGTAAGCCACTAATAACAGGACAGCGACAGTCCATGGTAAACTTTAACATGCTTCAAGTGCTTTTAAAATTTCAGCTTTTTTTTTTTTTTTGGCTACATCCCAGGGCATGTGGCAATTCCTGGGCCAGGGATAGAACCTGTACTGCTACAGTAATCAGACCCACTGCAATGACAACACTAGATCCTTAACCCACTGAGCCACAGGGGAACTCCTTCAGCTATTTTAATTCTGTGGGAGGAATTGGGGCTTAATTTATAGTAGATGATTGGAAATGGAACAAGGGTTATCATAAATGAGGTAAATAAGGCCGTGTGTGTGTGTGTGTGTGTGTGTGTGTGTGTGTAGAGAGAGAAAGACTATCAGCCAGCTAGATGGCTGTCTAACTTACAGAAGGTGAAGAAATTACTTGCAGGATTTTTTTTGCTACTAATGGATTATGCACATGGGGTTTGGTAATTATGACAAATACTGAGGCAAGCAGGAAATCTTGGCACGGCAGTGGTATGTAGTGCTCAGAGCAGGAGTAACAGGACACACATTTGTCTTCTGCCTGCTACTCATACAACTGTCGTTCCCAACTGTTGTGGAAGCTTCTGGTTGCAAAATTCCATCCCTCACATAGTAACAAGGGAGTCAAAACAGTCCCTGCCTCCTGAGCTCTCATCACACAACAGTTTCGTAAGCCTGGTCTCTCAGAAAGTTCCACAGTCCACCCCTGCGGAACAAAATAAAGTGATTTCCAGAAAGGTAAATGAGACACTTGCCTAACATCAGCTCTTCTCTTATTTGTCCTAGTCCAAAAGCATAGTTTTTCTACAGCCCTGAAGTCTATTTCCAGGAAAGAAGGTGGTTAACTTCTGATTTTCATTGTTCCAATAATCATTCCTTGTAAGTATCTATTCTGAGCATCTGATGATCTTACATCCATTTTGGTGCCATTAAAACAAATTCACACATCATTTTTCACTCAAATCTCTAATGAGATCTCTTATTAAGAAACTTATTTTATAATTAAAAAAAACAGTCCTGTCCCAAGCCAATTATTATTCAAAAAGTTTCCTAACATAAGCTATTTTATGACAGTAGCCTGATTCATATTCCCAAGAGGCCAAGCTGCCATCCTACAACAAATCACAAGAAAATATTTTATTTGTGTCTGTTCTCAAAGCAAGCCAGAATACATTTGTGCAGTACTTACAAAAGAAATGTAAGAAATGCTAGCAAATAATCACAAGAGTATAAATTTCTTGCTACTAAAGAAAGTTTGTTTGATTTTTCTGATAATCTAAAATACATGATAGTATTGAAATGTCATCATGGTATACTGACCAGCTGCTTAGCAGGTAAGTCCAAGAAACCATTCTTCTAGGTTAAAGATCCTAGGGAAAAAAAAAAAAGAAAAGGAATATTATTTTTTCTTATCATGGGCAAATTACAACTCATATGCATTGCTAATTAGCCACCTAAGATTATGTGCTAAAGTTATTAAGGGGCATTTTGCAGTGTCTTCGTCTATAAAATGGGGAGATAATCACCACCTGCTTCCTAGGGACGCTTTATAGAAGAGCAACGAGTGCTTATTAAATAATCTGGATATATACACTTCTATAGAAGTATCTAAAGAGTTCCTTCCCTTTGGCCTTCGATCTGTGTAATGTCTATTATATTATTCTCCCAGGTCTCTTCATTATAACCTCCTTTCTTTCTTCACTTACACAGTATGCAACTGGATCCCTTTTTAAGTAAGCTTTTATTTCCAGACCTGTAACCACTTGCCATTCTACTGCTCTGTTTTCTTCCTCCTCTTTGCTTCTGAATTCGAAGTGAATGGCTTATTCTTAAACCTAGGACAACATTATTTTTAGGATCTTGAAGTCTGCAAATTGGACATCTGCCCTCTTAAATCACAATTACTTCTATTAATATTTACAAGCACACTGAATTCTTTGGAGGAAGACTACTTCACAATCTCTCTTTTTCTTTTAGTTTGTAGTGGCCTGACATCTGACTTCTTGGCTATAAATTCTCTGACTAGTTAAAATCAGAATTATTTCTTTACAACCACCTGTAACCCACACTTTTGACATCATTTCCCACCACATTTTTCTAATTCCCTCAATTTTCTCTTCACCAATACACTTCTGCCTGTTTTCCAAAAACTAACTCTCTATTCTTTCCCCCACATTTAGAAGATTTGGGATCTCATTGTTATCACCCTAAGGTGTAGTGGTCCACTGTGATACATCAAAAATTTTTTCTTCACTCTTTCTTCAAAAGATTGCTAAAGATGAAATGCAAGTGCAGCCTATGATACATTTACCAAGAAATGTCTCAATAGTAGATTAATTCAGCAGTACTTCAGTGTGCCAATATTACCTTTGGAGGGTGTCTGGGAGAAAACACAGTTGTCCATCGTGAAAACAACTTGGAAAAGACAGGGCTGGTGTCCAAACATTCTGAACTTCCCTGCATCGGGCACTAATGATCTCCTAAAAATAATGCTTTGATCGTGTAACTCACTTACTAAAGAAACCAGTGTTCCCCTCTAACTACAAGATGAACTCCAAATTCCCGAGCTGGCTTTCAAGCCACAGTCAAGTGTGCATTTCCAGTGTCGTCCTCAGTTGATTCCTTAAATAAAGTCTTCATTTCGGCTAAATGGTTCCACTTGCTGTTTCTGCAGTTAAGTTTCGTGCTTCCTTTCCTCCATATTTCCAGCCACTGTCACTGCAAGGAATGCCTGCCTTCCTCCTCTTTGCTCATCCAAACCCTACCCATTCTCTAAGATCTAGCTGAATTGTCCCCTTCCCCTGGCCACTCCAGGAGGTGGTCCTATGCACCCATATAATAGTGGCATACTCTCAACTTAAGTATTTAATTATGTCTGCAATGTTAAGTGCCACTGTTTTACTTCTTTTAGGTTTCTATCTTCTGGTCTAAATTGTTTAGAATGGACAGCTATATCTTATCATTCCACATAACCGCCACCCCTGAGTCTTACTTATTAATTAATAATCAACTCTGGATGTTACCATGAAGCATCCTTGCAGGAAAATGAGATGCACAGGTTATTACTTTGTGTGTCCAATACTTGTGTGTGTGTGTGTGTGTGTGTGTGTGTGTGTGTGTGTGTGTTTGTATGAAACACAAGAAGGTGGTAGCTTTTATCATAAACTTTGATGCCTCATTGGGTTTTAGTTTCTACTTGTAAAGAGACTGTGTTGGACAAGCCCACTAAAGTACAATCTAGGGTAAAGAATCTATGGTTGTGTTGGTTCTACTTTAAAGAATGGAAAATTTTTAAATCAGGAACTTTGTGATAATAATCTTTAATGATGAGTCTCACCTTTTCAGACTTTTTTTTTTCTTTTGTCATTTTAGGGCCGCACCAGCGGCAATATGGAGGTTCCCAGGCTAGGGGTCTAACAGGAGTTGTAGCTTCCAGCCTACGCCACAGCCACAGCAATGTGGGATCCGACCCGCATCTGCAACCTACACCACAGCTCAAGGCAACGCCGGATCCTTAACCCACTGAGCGAGGCTTCATGGTTTCTACTCGGATTTGTTTCCACTGAGCCAAGACAGGAACTCCTAGACTTTCTTTAATCCATCCTCTTACTATGCGTTCCTTCATTATTTTTCATGATGACCTAATTGAGATGACATTGTTAAAATCACATACAGGAGTTCCACTTGTGGCTCAGCAGTAACAAATCCGACTAGTACCCGTGAGGGCACAGGTTTGATCCCTGGCCTTGCTCAGCGGGTTAAGGATCTGGCGTTGCCATGAGCTGTGGTGTAGGTTGCAGACACGGCTTAGATCCTGCATTGCTGTGGCTGTGGTGTAGGCTAGCAGCTACAGCTCCATTTCAACGTCTAGTCTGGGAATTTCCACATGCTGTGGATGTGGCCCTAAAAAGACAAAAAAAGAAAAAAAATCACATAGAGACAAAGTTTCAACAATCTTCAGTTACAATATTTACACTACATAGTCTAAGTTCTTTTC
>PVHT021183524.1:26749208-26800532 GCA_004024745.2 Catagonus wagneri
AGACACGGCTTAGATCCTGCATTGCTGTGGCTGTGGTGTAGGCTAGCAGCTACAGCTCCATTTCAACGTCTAGTCTGGGAATTTCCACATGCTGTGGATGTGGCCCTAAAAAGACAAAAAAAGAAAAAAAATCACATAGAGACAAAGTTTCAACAATCTTCAGTTACAATATTTACACTACATAGTCTAAGTTCTTTTCAATCTGAGATAACATGCTATATGTAATTTGCATTCACTGTAAAATAGAGTTAAAAACCAAATTAATCTGTACATTTTGTCCCTTTTTTCAGTACTATATAATTTTGTTTTGCCTATAAGAATTGTGTGACAGTTTCCCCAAGCCTCACTTCATCTCAGTAAAAATTAAAATTAAAAAGTATCATTTTCCATTACTTCTCTTAGGGAATATTGAGATATGATTAGAGACTACTGATTAAATATTTTTCAAAAGGTGGTACAATAATACAAAAAAATGATCTTTCCCACAAGTGCTTTGAAATCTTACCTCAAAATCACCCAGTGCCACAAATCCAAAACCTAAATGTTTATTTAATCCTTTGAAACTTTTCCTCAATCTAATTAACAAACCAAAACCATTTTCTAGGTGTATAATTAAAAATGGTAGATTGAAAAGCTGTGGGAGTTCCCTTGTGGCTCAGTGTCACTGCTGCAGCTTGGGTTAATGATCCAGTGTTCCGTGAGCTGTGGTGTAGGTCGCAGACTTGTCTTGGATAGCGTGTTGCTACGGCTGTGGTGTAGGCCAGCAGCTCCAACTCTGTTTCAACCCCTAACCTGGGAACTTCCATACGCCGTACGTGCAGCCCTAATAAAATAAAATAAAATAAAATAAAATAAAATAAAATTCTGTATGAAAAAGTTTGAAGTACTGTGAGAATGATGAAAATGTGACACAGGGACACAATGGAGAGAGTGAATACTGTGGGAAAAGTGGTACTGATAGCTTTGATCAACGCAAGGTTGCTGCAAACCTTCCATTTGTGAGAAGCACAGTACCTGCAAAGCAATATAAAATGAGATACCTCTGAATATTAATATATTTCTTTGGTCTCAATGAGCTTGATTAAATTTATTTATTTATTTATTTATTTTGTCTTTTTTTTTTTGCCTTATCTAGGGCCGCACCTGCAGCATATGGAGGTTCCCAGGCTAGGGGTCTAACAGGAGCTGTAGCTGCCGGCCTTCGCCACAGCCACAGCAACGCGGGATCCGAGCCGCGTCTGCGACCTACACCACAGCTCACGGCAACGCCGGATCCTTAACCCACTGAGCAAGGCCAGGGATTGAACCCGCAACCTCATGGTTCTTAGTCGGATTCGTTAACCACTGAGCCACGAAGGGAACTCCCTGATTAAATTTATTCTTGAGCCAGCTCTCCATCCCTGCCTCCAAGGACTGGAAACTTGCCTGCTCCTCTCCAAGCCCTGACCCCTCCCCTGACCCACCCACTAATCTTGCTTTTAGCAGATGCCCTGGTCTAGCTTGGGGGAGAAAGTTAAGATCATCGGTGCAGTAAGTTCCTTAACCCTTGATACTCCACAGTTTCTTAGTTTCTCCACCTCTCCCGCTCTTCTGCTCTCCTGGTCCTGAGGAAATGGAATCCATTCTCTACTTAAGGCCACTTTGCTTCCCCACTGACTGTGCTTCTTTGATCTCTTCCAGGGCTTCACCCATTAGTTTCTCTCTGTCTTTATTCCACAGCTCTCCTTCTCTGCAGACCCTCCTGCTCCACATCTGCTCACATTTTGCACAACCTTGCACATGTGCTTTAAAGGCATTAGAATGTGTGTTTCTTTCGTCTTTAAGGCAAACATGTCAGATGAAGATGAGACATGAGGCAGAAGAAGAAAAAAATCTTTCCTAACGTCAAGGTCCTCAAAGTCTGCCCCGGCCACCCCAGAGTGCCTGAGCAAACTCACAAGGTATTTCAAGTTTTCTGGGGAAACACAAAGATAGTTGGTCTCTCTACCGGACTCCTTGCAAACTAGCTCTAGGTGGTTCAAAGCTTCAAAATCAGATTGAACTACATTCTTTCAGCGATTCCAAGTGTTTGCGAATTTGGGTTTCTGGTGGTTATGATTAAAAGCAAAAAAAAAAAAACAAAAAAAACAAAAAAAAGGAAGGTTCAACTGTATGATACAGGGAACTATATTCAGTATCATGTGATAAACCATAATGGAAAAGAATCTACCTATCTATCTGTCTATCTCGCTTTGCCACATAGCAGAAATTAATACAACACTGTAAATCAACTATACTTCAACAAAATAAATTTAAAAATTCTGGTTTTACTAATAAGGAAACTAATATTCATAAAAGAGTTTCTATGAATTGTCAGGGTTTCATACACATTAAAGGACAGAGACAAGATTAATTAGACTCAGATGTTCTAACCCCAACCTTAACGAATTTACATAAAATCAAAGCTAGCTTCTTCAATAACTGTTTCTTCCTCTCTACCATAGTGGCTAATGAATACAATTAAATCTTTTATTCTTTATTTCTTCCCAACTAACCTGACATCTCCCATATTTCCAATTTATCCTGAATTTAGCCATCAAAATTAAAACCTGGACAACCTTCTCAAATATGTTATTTCTAACAGTCAAAATTTATCAACATGGCATCAAAGCTCTCTATTACCAACTTTTTTAAATAATTATTTTTATTTTTTCCATTATAGCTGGTTTACAGTGTTCTGTCAATTTTCTACTATACAGCAAAGTGACCCAGTCACACAGACATGTATACTCTGTTACCAAATTTATCTTTCCAGTCCTATCAAGCCATTCACGGGGCAAATGTTTATTGTCTATTATGTGCCAGGAAATGTTCTAGGTGTTGAGCACATACAGTGATGAATAAAGCCCATAAGTCCTTGCACTCTTGGAATTAACACTGCCATTCCCTGTTCTCACTATATTGAGTGATTTGCAACCATCCCAAATGGCTGAAACAATTGCTTTCTTCACGATTTTGCTCATGTTAGTGCTATCTGGTCTGTCTCTTCCTTCAGTGTTCAGTTTAAACTGCCACATCCAACCGGAGAACGTCCCACTGTTTCTTTCATGCTATCACATGTAGTTCCTTTAGCACACTGGTCTTTTTTTTTTTTTTTTCATTGATTCGTGTAAACATCTAAAAACATGTTTCACATATCTTTTCCTATTGTTTTCAAACGACATGAGGAAGGAAATCATATAGTATGCTTCCTATTTATCTTTTCCATGGTAGCTCACGATACGTTGCACACGTAGTCATTCAACAGATGTTCACTGACAGCATCACTCTATGAATGATTTAAGAAGAGGTATGATCTTGCCAGACAAATGATCCACCTTAGCCACCTCTCCAAGAAAAATGCACTCAAACATTTCTGGAGTATATTTTTTAACTTAAACTTACTTTTAAAAAAAAAATTAATGTACACTTTTTCGTCAGAGTTTAAAGAGTCAGATATTATAATGCATGTTATGGGAAAAAAAAAAAGCTGATTCCTACCATCTCCATTCTCCTATTTTCCTACTCCTTAAGCACAAATATTTTCAATCTCTTCAGCCAATTTTTAAATATTGACATTTGTAGCTATAAATAACATAAACACGTTGCTAATTTTTGACTTTTCAGTGTTTATTGACTTCATTGTTTATTGACTTCTCACTCAGAAACACAGCTTTCTCTCTATCATCACCACTCCCTCTATCCTGCAGCGCAGTTACAGGCCCCTCCCCCACGTGCCCCACAGAGATTATAATTTTGCTTTTTGAACCAGCAGTGTTTACAGATGCATTATCACCATGACCACGTGTGTTATTAGGAACACTATTCACAGCTAAACCATACAACATATTACAATGCTTTTTCTTTTTCTTATTTCCCTGGTGAAAATAATTGCTTAATTTGTGTATTTGCTATGTATTTATCAATTCACTCTAAGATGGGTAAATGGCACCGGGATACATACAAATTCACTTGATTTAGTACTAATTTGGTCTTAGCGAATAGCTCTGTCCTGGAGCTTCCTGACTTGTATTCTTAAGAGTGACCCCTAGGCCTGACCTACCACTTTCCATGGGGGAATCCCCTTCACCATCATCCTGGGGATTGCTTCTTTTGCTTTCTCAAGAGGGGCACCATTTCCTGGAACCCAGGCTTTCCTCCTGGTTTACTCTCTTGTTCGGGTGGTGGCCGTCCTCCAGGGACTTCCTATGAAAGAAGTCATAGAAAACAAGACTTTTTGAGACTTGGTACATCTGAGATTGTCTATATTCTGCCTTCACACTTAATTTGAAACTTGTCTGGATAAGAATTCTAAGACAGAAATGATTTTTCCTCAGAATTTTGAAGACATGAATTCATCGTCTTCTAGCTCCCAGCATTACCCTTGAGAACTGTCCTGTCATTCTGAACCTTCATTTGTATGAAATCCCTTCTTTCTAGAAGCTCTTGGTATATATATATCTCCAGAGTTCCAAAACTTCACAGTGACATGTCTTAGTGTGAGTTTATTATTATCTCTGGTGCTGGGTTTATTTTGATCTAAAACCTCACATCCTTGTGTTTGCAGAAGTTTTGAGTTATTTCGCTGGCGATCTTCTCTATTTGCTCAGTCCTCTCTGTGGAACTTCTGTCGAACAGGTGTGCAACCTCCTGGACATGCTCTTAGTTTTCTTATCTTCTATCCTCTATTTCCCATGTTTGCTCCACTTTTGGAAGATTTCTTCTAATTTATCTTCCAGCTCTTCTACTGAATGTTCTATTGCCACAATTCTGTTTTTAATTTCTAAGGGCTGTTTATCCCTCAAATAATATTTTTCTAAAACAGCACACTTTTCTTGTCTTACAGATGCCATAGCTTATCTCTGAGGGTATTAACAATAGCTTTTAAGTTGTATTCTTTCCCACAGTCTCTGCTTCCCCCCATTGCTGACTGTTCCAGTGACTCTCATATGAGAATCAGATCCTGGCAAGCCGTGTCTGTATGTTCTCACTAGGAATGCGCACACCAAAGGCTTATGAGATGAGTGTGTAACTGGTTTTTATTCATCAGGGGCTCTGCTAAATGCCGACCTGACTTTGCTCTTCCTAATGGAGCCCTCGGTGTCAGTATTTTCAGATCTTTTCTTTCAGGCTGGTCAATCCCCTAGAGAAGACTTCAGTCACCTGCCTGGATGTGTGTGCGTGCGTGTGTGTGTGTGTGTGTCCACCAGTGTTCCAGACCAGAAAATGGCAAGAAATATGGGAAATCCTAGGACTCGGTATATAAGCTCGATCCCCACTTTTTAGGATTGTACCCTCTGCATATCTGTCTCCAAGAACTAATTTTCTGCCATCATCTGCTGGGGTTGGTAGTTGACCTCCTGCATGAAATAAAGGAGGGCATCTGGAGCTTCAGCTCCTCCTTAAACAATCTCGCTCGAAACAGAACTTCCAGTGGTAGCTGGAGATGCCTGTTCTGGATCTCTATTTGAAAAAGTTTTCCCCAAGTCAGGCTATTTCTCAACTTTTCCCACAGCTGACTTAGAATTTAGCTTTCTTAGATCTGCTCCCAGCTTCCAAAGTTTTGTTGCTGTTGTCTCCATTCTTGTTTGTCTTCATAGGTTTGTGCCTTTCAAAAAATAGTCATTTGAGTGGAAGATATGAGTTAAATGCTAATGGTTAATCTGGGGGAGGAGCGAGATGGGGGTATAGATTAACTACAACGTTTAAGATAAACAAACAATAAGGACATATTGTACAGCACAGGGAAATATAGCCTGTATTTTGTAATTTTACATGGAGTATAATTCTAAAAATATTGAATCACCCCAAACTAATATAATATTGTAAATCAACTCTACTTCAATAAAAGATAAAATAAAAATAAAATGCCCTAGGTTATCTATTCACAGTGGAAAAAAGATCCAGATTTTTTTTTTTTTTTTAAATAATGGACTTTTTTTTTTCCAGCTGCCCCCATGGAAGTTCCCCCAAGTCGGAGTTGAAACCTAAGCCACAGCTGCAGCAATTCTGGGTCCTTAACCCACTGCACCAGGCTCGAACCGGCACCTCCACAGACATAAGCCAGACCATTCACCCACTGTACCACAGCAGGAACCTCAAAATAATGAATTAGTTTCTAACCTGAGCTTTTATAAAAATAGAACTTAAAGAAATATATATTCTTGTAATTTATATTCCCTCTGGGGGGAAAATTTAAGCAAAATAAATAATTAAAACTATTTTAAAAGAAAGAACACATTTTTAAATTTAAAATTTTTGATAATATAGTTTAAAAATACCTCCTCGTTCTTGTTTTAGTTAATTCGTTCCTTGTTAAACCAGGCCTTCTAGGTCTATGGCCTTTCAGCTGGCTGGCACTGCTATTCTAAAATATACCTGTGCCTGCAAGGTTCCTGCAGGTTAGTTTTTGCTGCTGAGGAAACTGCCATTACTAGCACTGAATTTCAATGACTTCCTGCAGGCAAACACCTGGAGGCAATTACCTGTACTTGTCTGCCAGCAGACACAAATATGCTTTAGAACAGAAAAACTACATGTCTGATTTTTGAAAAAAAAAAAAAAAGACCAGCTCTTTTGTGTAATATTTTACTTGTGTATGAATGAAACACTAGGTTATTCAGTCTAAGAATCTTATCATCTAACCTAGTATATGTGGATCAATACATTTTTTTTTTCAGCATTGAATTTCCAAAGATGAGAACTCTTCTATGACCTTTACCCTCCATTGGGTGTCACATCACTTCTGTTCTCTTATAGCATATGGGTCAGTGACAATGACTGGAGAAGGAGGAAAAATCAATAATCTACTTTTTAATGTAAAATGACAGCATTTTAATTTGAGATGCTTTAAATAATAGACTTCCAAGTCAGTTAAAAGGTCGGGGTTCAGGAAGGAGTTAAAGAACATATAAAATTACATCCCATTTTAATGCACATGTGGACTGAGTAATATTTTATATACTTAGGGATGGTCTCGAGAGAGAATCTGGGTAATGACCACTACTTTAGCTAAACCATAAAAGTTTTGTACCTGAAGGTAAATGGAGACTTAAAATACACCTTTAGAAGTATCAGAAATGCCATCAGAATACTTTTTCAGGACTTAAAATTATAAGTACTGAAAATAGGGAGTTCCCGTTGGGGCTCAGCAGAAACAAATTCAACTAGGATCCATGAGGACTCGGGTTCGATCCCTGGCCTTGCTTAGTGGGTTAATGCTCTGGTGTTGCCATGAACTGTGGTGTAGGTCGCAGACATGGCTCGGATCCCAAGTTGCTGTGGCTGTGTGTAGGCCAGCCGCTGTAGCTTAGATTCACCCCCTAGCCTGGGAACTTCCATATGCCACGGGTGCGGCCTTAAAAAGCAAAAAAAAAAAAAAAAAAAAAAAAAAAAAAAAAAAAAAAAAAAAAAAAAAAAAAAAAAAAAAAAAAAAAAAAAAAAAAAAAAAAAAAAAAAACCCCAAAAAAACAAAACAGTACTGAAAATAATGTTTGAATATACTTTTATGATTTTATAGACTACTGCAGTCAATGTAGATTATTAAATCATTAGGCATGCAAGTGGGCCTCAGTTCTTAATCAGGGTAATTTCAGAGTTTCACTTCTTTCTGCTTTTATTCTTAGTCAGAGAAACTAAAGATGATTAACAAGTTCTGAAGCTTCCTTTTTTAGCATAATCACATTTCAATAAAAATTTCATTTCTTTCTCTCTTCTTTCTGAAACTGGTCTCATGTTTATAATTGAGGTATCATTTTATTTTTTACTCCTTTTTTTCCTTCCTAAAGTTTTTAATCCTTATTTTAAGTTTATATCTAACAATTCAGTCCCCCCAGCATATTTTCCGAATTCTACTGTACACATTAGTAACGCATTAAAGTTTGTGTTTTATTTACCATAAGGCCTTCCTAGAGCTCTGGTCTGAATACACTGTTTTAAGGCAAATCATACTTTCATAGTTTTAGTGTTACAATTAGCTGTTGCATTCCCAAATAAGGATTTGATGTTAAATAAAAAAGAATATAACCAACAATAGGCTGTAAAAATGAAACTATGTCTACAACTCTCTTTCTTTTTTTTTTTTTTTTGTCATTTTTAGGGCCGCACCTGGCATGTGGAGGTTTCCATGCTAAGGGTCTGATCGGAGCTACAGCTGCCGGCCTACCTACACCACAGCCACAGCAACGCAGGATCCAAGCTGCATCTGTGTCCTACACCACAGCTCGTGGCAACACCGGATCCTTAACCTACTGAGCGAGGCCAGGGTTCGAACCCGCAACCTCATGGTTCCTAGTCAGATTCGTTTCCGCTGAGCCATGACGGGAACTCCTACAACTCTCTTTAATGATCTGAAATACAGCAGCGTTTTGTTCCAAGCCCTACAGAATTTTAGAACTGGCAGGAATCTTAGACATCAACTTTAACACCTAAATTTCATGAGGAAATGGAAATCGGGACTTAGTGACTTTCGTGGGTCATATCGGTAGTTATTCACTTCCTGCTTGGTCTCCGTCAACCTTCATGTTGCCTCCTAGATAAAAGACCTGTTGGCTCTGACTTAAGGTTCCTTCTTCATCGTCTGGGCTGCTGTCCTTACCAACGCTCAAAGAACATCCGTGTCCTCCCGCCCCTCACTGGACTTACTTCCTAATGCAAATACTGCTTTTCCTTCGAGATCAGATGATGCCTCCTTGCTGACACAATGACTGATCCCTACTTTCCACGGAATTCCTATGGAATTTCCACTTTGAGACAGTATCCATCACTTCTGAGGATGTATTACTGTGACTAAATTACGTGCCTTACTTCCTACTAGTTCACATTTTCCTTGAGGAAAGCCCTCACTGAAACCATCTTGAGGAAGTGTCTGATTTATTACAATTATTATTCTAACTCTGAAAACTATTCCACAAGTATTAAGCACTCAAAAATGTGTTGGCTTGAATGAATAGCTCCAAACCTTGTTAGACTTTTCTGCCGGACTGAACTGTAGGGACAACTCAGGGTTAAGGTGCTTGTAGTACAAAGAGTTATCACCTGAACGTTTCTCCTATTTTTTTATTCTTTTGTTTGGAGGTTTTGGGCTCTTGCATTCCCCCAGTCTTGCTAGCACAATAGGTCAAATCAAGTAGATGTATTATTTCTTATCAGAAAACATGTAATAATAGTGATTATACAAAGCTGAGTGTGACGTCTTTATTAATAGTAAGTTACTCCTTTCTTTTCTTGGGGTGTCCTAAGGTGACCTATTGTCCAAACAAGATTCAGCACTAGCCATATCTCTTGCTGCTAGCTTGAACTAACCCCCTAAAATTCTCTGCTCTCGTTTGATCTCATGAATCGCTACAGAGGTGGAGCCTCTCTAGGGTAAGCGACTAGTCCCTTATCTAGTTTCATCTCCACATATTCCAGTGTTTTCGTGCTCTGGATGTTTATGGAGGAGTATGGGCTTTCTCTGATCTTAAAGCAGAGGCCACAATGCTATAAAAATAGTCCTCTGGCCCACTTCCGCCTGATAACCACATTATTACTGCTAGTTGAGGATGAGGCCCACCAAGGGTTATTGATCACTTACTACCACAAACTCAGCAGGTGAGTGAAAATCCCCAACCTAGGGCTGCCTCCCTACGTGATAGACTGCTAGACCTCTAAGCAAGAAAAACACAAGAAAGTCCAAACTTTTTTCCTCTTCTTTCTTCTGAGTCTAAAAGCTTTAAACAGGGATTTGTGTCAGTTAGCTTTTGTCACCTGACAAACCACTGCAAAATTTCATAACTTGAAAGATTTATTGAGTCCACAATTCTGCAGGCTGACAATTTGGCGGGTTTACCTAAAGTGGTCATTCTGGTCTTGGCTGGGTTTACTTGTGGGTGCGGTCAGCTGCCGGGCTGGCTGAGGCTGGTTGATTTAGGAAGGCCTCAGCTGTGATGCCACATGGTCTTACATGGTCTTTCATCCTCCAGCAGGCTAGCTGGATCTTTATTTGGTGGTTCTGCCAAAGTCAAGAGAAAGAACCAAAATGTACAAAACCTCTTGAGGCCTTGGCTTGGAACTGGAATTAGTACATGACCCTGACATATTTTACTTGTCAAAGGCCAGTCCAAATTGAGGAGTAGGGAAAGAGACTTCAAATCTTGACAGGAGAAGTTGTGAAGCCATAGAGTGAAGGGGTGTGCATGTGATAAGAGAAATAGTTGCTTTCAGTTTCTATACTAAAGCAACTCACAGAGCTTCTGACAAAACCCACTAGACTATGAATATTGGACAAACAAAGACTGTCCTTCATGAGGAAGAGCTAAAAAGAAACGGCAACGAATCACCAGACATATGAAAATACTTGGAGGTTCAGAAAAGGGGACAAATTTGAAACAATAAAGTAAATTATTCTTCCTCACCAACTTCTTTTTTTACTCTAATAAACTAAAAGCTATTTTAAAAATCTCTGATCTGTATTCTCAATATGACCTGAGAGTACATCGCATCTATGAAAATAAGAGCAGGCAGTAATAAAAAGGGAAGAGTCTGAGAACAGGACAAACAGGGTGAGAGTTGTTCTGTTCCCACATTTTCCTGAAAGAGAATAAAAGTTATAAATTAGTATTAGACTTTGGTAAGTCACGAATGACTGCTCTAACCTCTTGGCCAATCTCTAAAAGAATAATCAACGAGTGTACTGCTTCTAAACTTGCAGAGGAAAAAAAAAAACAACAACAAAGAATGACAATCAATCCAAAAGAAGTAAAAAAATGGAAGATAAAAAGGAACATAAAATAATGGGATAGCGAATAAAGCACTCAATAAGATGGTAGGTTTAAAAGAATATATTAGTAATTATATCAAGTGGAAATGGACTAAATGATCCAATTAAAAGATAAAGATGTTATTAAACTGAATAAAAATGTAACACACAGTTGCTTAGATGAAACCGATCTAAAACATAAGGATATATAATGGCTGAAGATAAGATAATATGAGAAGATATACTATATAAACTATCAACCCACAAAGCTAGTGTCCCTAGATTGGTATCTGTCAAATAAAACTTTAAGGCAAAGTCTCATCTCTTTACTAGATATGAAATGATGCTCTTTAATGATAAAAATTCAATTAATAGAGAAAGTGTTAACTATTTAAGGGGACATATACCTGATATTGCTCCAAAATATGCCAAAGCAAGCTTGGCAGAACTACAAGGGAAAACAGCGCAAATGCTCAGAGGTTTTAGCATGTCTCTCAATATCTGAGAGAGCAGGCAGACTAAAAGTCAGCAAGAGTATAGAGAATTTGAACAATACAATTGAAAAACTTGATGAAAACACATGAAATACTGGGATCAAATAACTGAGAATATATATTCATTTTAAACACATGCAGAACATTTGCAAAACTTGATAACTTAGTGATCCATTAAAAATAAAACTTGAGACACTTGGATTGAAATCACAAAGTGAATTTTCTCTGACTCAGGGCAAGTAAATGATAACACAATGCAAAAAGATAAATAGATAAAACGTGTTTGGAAACTAAGAAATTAAGAAATACAAATCTATGCAAGACATGGATCAAAGAAGATGCCACAATGAAAATTAGAAAGTGAAAATGAAATACTATATATATTAGACTTACAGGATGAAGTTAATGTTCTGTTTAGAAAAAAAGTTTTATGGTTTTACATACATTAATTAGAAACAAGGCTGAAATCAATGAGCTAAATACCTACCTTAAGAAGTTAGAAAAAAGAACAGTAACAATAAAAGTAATACAAAAGAAGGTGTATTTGAGTAGTAATAAAATCACAGAGGTCATGAAGAAGATTTTTTGGAAACTGTGCAAACACAAAGATAGGTCACATTCCTGCTTTTCTCTTCTCCAGTGAATATGACACTCAGTTGACTGATTCTAGGGTTTGGAAGATCTGCCTTTCAAACACCTTAAACAAGCTTGTTTTTGTTTAATCTTTGGTAAATGCACAAGAACCTACTCTTGTGGAAATAGGTAAAATAATTCTAGGCTACTCCAAAGTCTATTTCTTCTGCTCTTTCCTAGTTGTACCAGACTGTCTAACTATGAATGAATGATAAAGGAAGTTGAATCTTCTTTCTGAAGACAGATTTGGGTTGGGTCTTGTCCCAAAGGTAAATAAAAGCCCCTGGATCCCCGTGTGTCCAATAAAATTCTGGGCCAGTCATCACTCTTCAGCTTCAGGATTTCATAACTGTTCTAACAGCCCCCCAAAGTCACTGAAGAAATCCAGAGTTTCAAATTACTGGGTAGACTGCTGCCCTCCCCAAGCCTCTCCAAATGGAGATGCACCTCAAGAAATGATATCCCACCAAACAGGCCTGATTTAGGGTGGACTCAGAGGAAGAAAGAGGGGAACACAGAGTAAGCAGCCCTTCCTGGATCCCACAGCTCTACAAAGTTCCCTCAAAGTCCTTACCTTCCCACTGCCACTCTCTCACTCCATCCCTTGAGTATCTCCCTAGAATTTCCAAGATATTTACATTTTTGAAGTGCATTATTTATTCCCTAATGTCACTGGGCCTTTATTTTCAGAAGTTTTTTATCCTGAACTTTAACCTTTTGTTAAACAAAAGTAGTGAAATAAATAAAAAGGAGATATTAATGATAAAAAACAAACATACTATATAAAGGAAATCATGGAATCCAAAAGTTAGTTCTTTAATCAAGAATAAAAGAGAAAAGGCAGAAATAACCAATGTTAAGAGTAAAAAAATTAATTTATCCTGAAAGTAACGATTATGAAAATATTAAGAAAAATATTATCCTAATACTTTTGAAAATGCAGATGAAATGGATAATTTCCTAGAAAAATATGAAACAGACACAAGAAGAAATAGAATATCTTTGTAGTCCTTTTTCTATTAAGGAAATTAAATCCATCATTAAAAACCTTCTCATGAAGAAACTTCCCAATCATTTAGGGGAAAAATGACATTAATAAAAGAATAGAAAAAGAGAATATTCCAAATTTTATGAAGTCAGAACAACTCTGATCCAAAAGAAACAACAAAAATGTTACTCTGGCAGTTGGCTGAGAAGCCAAGAAAAACAGCAGTATGAACATCCTCCCTGTGTCCTTAAAACTATCATGTTCATTGAAAGAAGCCATACAGATTGTATGATCTCATTTACATGAAATATCCAAACACGGGCAAACAATCTGAGACAGAAACTACATTGGTTGTTGCCCACAGCTGAGGAAGGGAAGAGGGAATAATGGCATAAAGTTTCTTTTTAGGATGATGGCAAGGTTTTAAAACCAGATTTTGGGGATTTAGCAGGTTAAGAACCTGAAGTAGTCTCTAGGAGGATGCTGGTTCAATCCCTGGCCTCACTCAGTGGGTTAAGGATCCAGCATTGCTGTAGTAGCTCGCAGATGCAGCTTGGATCCAGTGTTGCCTGGAGCTGCAGCTGTGATTAGAACCCTGGCTCCGGGAACTTCCATATGCTGTGGGTTTGTCCATAAAAAAGAAAAAAAATCATATTTTGGTGATGGCTGTACATCTCAGCAAATATACTAAAATTCATTAATTTATAGATTTAAAAGATAAATTTTGATATGTAATTAAGTGTCAATAAAACTACTCAAAAATATCAATTTAGCATGATAAGCATAAGGTAAGATCCAAATAAATTATTTTATTTTTTTGTCTTTTTGCCTTTTCTAGGGCCACACTCGAGGCATATGGAGGTTCCCAGGCTAGGGATCTAATCGGAGCTATAGCCACCAGCCTTCACCACAGCCACAGAGCAATGTGGGATCCAAGCCGTGTCTGCTACCTACACCACAGCTCATGGCAACGCTGGATCCTTAACCCACTGAGTGATGCCAGGGATTGAACCCCCAGCCTCATGGTTCCAAGTCAGATTCATTAACCACTGAGCTATGACGGGAACTCCCAAATAAATTATTTTATACTGATACAACAAACTTAAAGTCATAAACTTTTATTTGCTAAATAGCATTGCATATTATATCCATAAAGAATGTTAGAAAAATTTAACTTCAAAGAAAATTGTGGAATTCATATCTACATCATGATTCCATTGGAAAAAATCTTAATATTTGTTTGTATGTGGTTTGTTAGAAGAGAAATGTAGAAGAGTATACCCCTAAATTTCTAACACTGAGTTAATATTTCAAGAGGATAAGAGTGGAGGGGGCTGGGGTAAAGATATTTCATTTTCTATGATCTCTTATTTAACTTTTGCAGTGAGATTTATTGCTGTTGTAATTAAAATTCTCAACTCAGCCTTTGAGTTGAGGGGAGCAATAACATCATGATGTCAGAATAAATATGAAGGCTCCTGTAACAATTAGTGATGGTGGTTTAATGGATATGAATAAAACCTGTCCCTTAGAGAGTGCCCACAGAATAAAGAGCAGGACGTTTACAGCAATTACGGTGATCAGGTTCCTGTAGTGCTCTGACAGGAGAGAAACTGGGCTTTTTGAGTCAAGGCTGTTTCCCCGCAGGCTGGATGTCAGATAAGGAAATACCTCCTTCCTCGGGACGGCCTGGCAGACACAAGGGAGGATGTTCATACTGCTGTTTTTCTTGGCTTCTCAGCCAACTGCCAGAACGACGACTCCAAGGAAATCAGGGGCTACCCTGCATCCTGTTCCAAGAAGCAGGGGAACCTATTTTACCACGGCTAATTGTATTTCCTTTGGGGATGGAAGTTTTCTTTGAGGGTCGTCTCAATAAATTATAGTGAAGCTAATTTGATATTGACCATGAGAGTTTTTTGGTTAAGAATTGTACCCTTCCTAGACCTAGTTGAGATAAGATAGGAGATTAGATTCCAAATCCAGGATCCTTCCCATTAAACCCAGGACAACTTATTCCCCAAATCAGTAACTGAAAACAATCTTAATAAGATCCCCAAAGAAGTGGTACAGATAGATTTTATGATCATGGTGCTGTAAATGCAACCAAAGATTTAAAATTGAAAAAAAAGAAAGCCAAAACCCTCCTTCTTCCTCTAAGTTCAACTAACTGGAAATATTAAAACATTTATCTAAATAACATTTGAGTCAAAAAAGAAATCAAATATGTGATTACAGATGTAAACAACAGGCATATATTTAGTTACCGACCATAAGAAAAATACTTATTACCAATACAATGAAAGCTCTACTAAGAGGAAAAAAGTCATTGTAAATGTTTTTCACCCCAGATTTATTGGGGTGTAACTGACCAATAAAATTGTAGCTATTTAAGGTTTCCAATGTGATGATTTGCTTTATGTATACATTGTGAAATGATTACCCAATCACACTTCTTAATACAGTCATACCCCACAGAGTTATTATTTTTTTCATGTGTGCTGAGAGTTCTTAGGAAAACTCAAGGGTGAACACACTATTATTTACCATAGTTGCCAAAACGCACATTAGAGCCTCACAACTCATTCATCTTACAACTGAAGTCCTAAGTACTTTTTTAACCACTAAACTAGAAAAAAATAAAACTAAAAAAGAATTTAACTTAAGAAGTTCGTATCACAATGAAATAAACAGAAGACAAGGAATAAGATATAATTATTAAATATAAAAGTGTAAGAAGTCAAAAAAAGAAAACTGATGAACACAAAAGACCATTTCCTAAATAGTCCAACAGAATTCTCAATATTAAGAAAAACAAGAACAGGAGTTCCCTTCGTGGCTCAGTGGTTAACGAATCCGACTAGGAACCATGAGGTTGTGGGTTCGATCCCTGGCCTTGCTCAGTGGGTTAAGGATCCGGCGTTGCCGCGAGCTGTGGTGTAGGTTGCAGACGCAGCTCGGATCCCGTGTTGCTGTGGCTGTGGTGTAGGCCGGCGGCTACAGCTCCTGTTAGACCCCTAGCCTGGGAACCTCCATATGCCGCGGTGCGGCTCTAGATAAAGGCAAAAAAAAAAAAAAAAAAAAAAAACAAGAACAAAACTACAAATACCTAAAATTAGTAATGACAGAGAATCCGTAACTACAGATTTAATTTGCATTAGGAGCAAATACTCTCTTGGTTTTTTCTGATCGGATGTGAATGTATCCTTAGAAATGATTCACAGTTGTCTGCAAATAAAACACTGGAAACCTAATTTTAGGTTTTTTTTAAATCTAAAAAATTGAAAATAAACTCTCCTAATATTGAAGCTAGTATTTTGCAGAGGATCCTCACCGGATCTGCATATCGGGCCTGTGTCTCTTTGGAAGGCTCGGGAGGGTAGGGCTTCACCACGCTGAGGAGCTGAGGTACTAACGCGGCTGCCTTTGTTCTTCACTTTCAGTGGACTGGCAAAAATCTGATTAAGGCGTACTTAGCTAAGTGGGATTCAGACGAGATTATTTAAACTAGTAGAATCCTCAGAATTCTCCAAAGTGGGATAAGGAATTATCATCAATGTCTTTTTTTTTTCCATAGAGATTCCTCAGTTACCCTTTGGAATAGTTTCTAAGATAATTTTTTTTTTAACTGGCAGTCTTTCTTTTTAAAAGGGCCCTACAACATGGATAGTTTAAAGGACTCAGTACACAGAGCACAGCTCTGATTTATCTTCTTCCTTAGTATAATGTGGATTCTCTTCTTCCTTATCTCCCCTTTCAAAATAGCCTTGTCTTCCTTTACAATAGAAAGTTGAACTAGTCAAGATCTTCTGGAAACCAAGTCTCTCCAGCATCTTAGTGGCTTTAAATATATTAATAAAATACATATTCAGAGCTCGTGGTAAATTTAAAAGGATCCTGGGCGTTCCCATCATGGCTCAGCAGTAACGAACCTGACTAGCACCCATGAGGACGAGGATTTGATCTCAGGCCTTGCTAAGTGAGTTAAGGATTTGGCATTGCCATGAGCTGTGTGTAGGTTGCAGGCATGGCTTGGATCCCGTATTGCTGTGGCTGTGGTGTAGGCCGGCAGCTATGGCTCCGACATTCCGAGCCCGGGCCTGGGAAGATCCTTACACCTCAGGTGCAGACCTAAAAAAAAAAAAAAAATTCCTTTTTAAAGGTTCATTTAAAAAAATCTTGCTCTGGTCCTGCTGTATAGCACCGGGAACTATATCTAGGCATCCATGATGGAGCATGATAATGTGAGAAAAAAGAACGTATACATGTATGTGACTGGGTCACCTTGCTGTACAGTAGAAAACTGACAGAACACTGTAAACCAGCTATAATGGAAAAAATAAAAATTATAATAAAAAGATGTTTGCCCTGGAAAGGGTTTCCGGATTAAAAAAAAATTGTTTTTCTCAACTCCTTATTTAAAAATAAGCTTTTATTTGAAGTATAACACACAGAAAAAGCGCACAAACCGCGAGTGCACAGGTCAATGAATTCTCACCAAGCAAACTCACCAGTGTATGTGCCACCCGCGTTAAAAAAAGCAGAACATTACCAGCATCTTAGAAGACCCCCTCACGTTGTTATTAATCTACCAATACTTCTTAATATATTGTTTTGAATAAGTTCCCACTAAGCAAAAACTAAACCCCAAATAAACACAATGACAAATAGCTAAATACAGAACAGATAAACAAGGTCCTTGTTCAGCACAGAGAACTATATTCAACAACCTGTAATAAACCATGATGGAGAAGAATATGAAAGAGAATATATATATATACACACATACATATGCTGAACTACTTCACTGTACAGCAGAAATTAGCACAACATTTGCAAAATAAATTTAAAAAAAAGAAATAGCTAAGAGATGTGGTAGATTAGATTGCCCAGGCATTGAAGGTGACACAGATCCCATGCCACCAAAACTGGGCTTGGTCATCTGATTTTCTTTGGCCAATTGAATGTGGGCAGAAAGGGTGGTGTGCCTACTCTGAGCCTTGGCTTTAGATGAACCCCATGCTTCTGACTGCTGACATGACAAGAGCGTGCCCACTGTGCCTTCATTCTGGATTCCAGGAGACACAGAACAGATCAGAAATGACCCACAGCTGAACCAGAGTTGTCCCTGTTGACCTACATACTTGCAGGGAGAGAAATAACGGCTTTTTGTTAAAAGCCACTGAGATTTCGTTGGTTACACAATGAAGTCTGACTAATAAAATAATCATTGGGGAGATCTCATTAAAGCTTAAGTGAATGAATTCTAATATCTGGGTAATATATCTATGCTTTCAACAAAACTAAGAATGAATTAAAATTGTCAAAAGATACATTATTAAAAGTAATTTCATCAGTAGGTGACTTTTTGGCATAAGATCCAGAATAGTTAAATAAATTGAGCAACACTGCTCTAACAAAACCTCTATTCCTATCTTTCTATACAAACAAGGTTTCCCGGGGCTCACATCCAGAAACACGGACCACATGAGCAGTGAGGTAAGTCTGACCGCATTCAACCCCAAAGCAATATTTACCCACAGATACAGGAAAATAACCCAACCTCATTCATGTTAGTAAGAGTTGCTTCTCAAGAATTAAAAATATTTTGTTTAATGATTATTTACGGAAATTTGTAATACAGTTGTTTTGACCAATTATGTACTACTAACAATGGTAATGAATAGCTCTATCCAAGAAGCAATTAACACTTACAGCCTTATGTTCACAGGTAATTACAAAATTAAACATTCAATTTAAATGAATATTTTTATCGTAAAAAATAATGGTGATTAACATAGAGTTTCAAAAGTAAACATATATTAAAATAAATGCTCTGAAGGAGGAGGTAATGGAAGCAAGATAGAAACACAGGGGAAAAGGGATGAACAAGGCAATTTTCCATTGTTGAATAAGCTCTGATTCATATATATTTTTTAAATTGAAGTATAGTTGATTTACAACATTGTGCTCATTTCAGGTATACAACAAAATGGTTCATGTATATACATATGCATGTATATATGCATATACATACATATATTTCAGATTATTTTTCATTATAGGTTATTGTGAGATATTGAATATATTGAATATCCCTGTGCTATACAGTAAATCCTTGTTGATTATCTATTTTATGTATAGTAGTTTCCATCTGTTAATCCCATACTCCTAATTTATCCCTTTCCCCTCTCCTTCACCTTTGGTAATCTTTGTTTTCCATGTCTCTGAGTCTGTTCCTGTTTTGAATACAGATTTATTTGTACTATATTTTAGATTCCACCTGTATGTGATATCAGAGTCTTTGACTTTCTTCACTTAGTATGATATTCTCTAGGTTCATCCATGTTGCTGTAAATGGTAACATTTCATCCTTTTTAATGGCTGAGTAACATTCATATCCATATATATATATAATACATATATATATATAATATATATATATATGTATATATATCACATCTTCTTAAACCAGTTGTCTGTTGATGGGCACTTGGGTTGTCTCCATGTCTTGCCTATTGTAAATAGAGATGCTGTGAACATTGGGGTGCACATCTCTCTTCAAATAAGAGTTTTCATTTTTTCCAAATATAAGCCCAGGAGTGGGATTGCTAGATCATTTGGTAGCTCTATTTTTGGTCTTTTTTTTTTTTAATGGCCACATCTGCAGCATATGGAAATTCCCAGGCTAGGGGTTGATTGGAACTGTAGCTGCTGGCCTATACCACAGCCACAGCAACACCAAATACGAGTCACATCTGTGACCTACACTGTAGGTCATGGCAATGCTGGATTGTAACCCACTGAGCAAGGCCAGGGATCGAACCTACATCCTCATGGTTAGCAGATGGGTTTCTTACTACTGAGCTACATAGGGAACTCCTTATTTTTAGGTTTTTAAGGAGCCTCCATACTATCCTCCATAGTAGTTGCATCAATATACACTCCATTCCCATCAAGAGGGTTCCCTTTTCTCCTTTACACAAGAGGGTTCCCTTTTCTCCACATCAATTATTGTGCAGCATAAATCTCCAGCATTTATTATTTGTAGAGTTTTTTATGATAGCCATTCTGAGCTATGTGAGGTGATACTTCCTTGTGGGTTTTATTTACATTTCTCAAATAATTAGTGATGGAGTGAACACATTTTCTTGTACCTGTTGACCATATGTACTGTCTTTGGAGAAGTATCTACTGAAGTCTTCTGCCCATTTTTTGATTGGGTTGATTTTATATATTTTTAAAAATGGAGAGCGGTGGATATCAAACTATTATGCTATTCAGATGCCACTGGATATGAAGTGATTTGAGTTTGATTTTTTAAATGTTGATATTTACCAAATTTCACAAATTGTATCTTTAATAATATATAAAATGTATAAACTTTGGACAGAAACCATAAGATGTCAACCTAAAACTCAGTGAAGTACATGGTATTTCACTTCCTCTTAGAGGACACCTGAAATTTAAATTTGAGAATACCAATTTAAACTATTGGTAAGTTGTGTATGTTTCCTTTATTAAACATTCCAAATTTGCTAACCATTTCTGCAAAGGCAATGGCCATCAGCCGTATCAACTCATAAGTCCCTGAAAAAAATATTTGCACAATCTACCACTCAAAGTAAAGACAATGTTTTTATCAGGAAATAGAAAGTAATTGCTTTTGAAAGAAACTTCTGCTATGGAGACAATTTGGAAAGGCAATGTTTGAAAATGCTCGTACCATTTTCAAACTGTTGCTGAAACCAGAGTTTGTCATTTATAAAATTTCTTATATCTGCATACTCTCAAAACCTGAACACAAAATGACCTAACCTACTTTAAGAATATCCAAAATACATACATCCATTCTTTTTCAGATTCTTTTCCCATATATATAAGTTGGTAAAGAATACTGAGTAGAGTTTCTTGTGATTTATAGTAGGTCCTTCTTGATTATCTATTTTTTATATAGTAGTGTATTTATATTAATACCAAACTTCTAATTTATCTGTATAACTGAACCATTTCTTTGCACACCTAAAACTAACACAGCATTGAAAATCAAGAATACTCTAATATAAAATAAAAATGAAATTAAACTGAAAAAATAACAGGAATTGGGAAAAGTTAGAAGGTTTTGAGAAGGGGAGTGATGTAGATAAAAACTCAAAACAAAATATTCAAAGTAAACAATAATAGCAGTTTTTAAATTCACTTGTTAAAAATGTAAAAATTCAACAGCTTCTGATTATTTAAAAACTGATTGGCTTCAAGGAAGGTGAACATTTCCTAATATTTAAACTAGTATTTATATAATTGAATATAATGACTTTTAAAAGATGAATAACTTAATAAGCCACCAACAATGCATTTATTTTTTTCCAATTTGGACCTATGTGTTTCTGTGAGGTAACTTTGTAGACAGGACAACTTCTTAAAAATAAATATTAAGGGAGTTCTCTGGTGGCTGAGCGGGTTAAGTATCTGACATTGTCACTGCTGGGACATGGGTTTGATCCCTGGACCAGGAACTTCCATGTGGCATGGGCGTGGTCAAAAAAATAAAAAATCAAAACAAATCAAATTTAGAATAAAGATCTTTGGCCACTGTATCACAAAGTGTTAAACCAAAATTTTTTTAAAAGCGTATTTAATCACATAACTTGTACTTAAATATTAAGCTTATTTTATGCCTGGGGTTGTGGGTGGTGGTGAAGGAAATAGGGGGATGTTGATCCAAGAGTACAAACTTCAAACTTTTTTAGTGTGAACACAACTTTTATTTTTGAAAATTTTATTGGAATATAGTTGACTTACAATGCTGTATGTTTCAGGTATACAGCAAAGTGAATCAGTTATACATATAAATACAACCACTTTTTTTTTTCTCACATGTATGTTATTACAAACCATTGGGTAGATTTTCCTGTGATATACAGTAAATTTTTGTTAACCATCTATTTCATACAGTAGTGGGTATATGTTATTCCCACCTGTTCAACTCTTCCCTCCCCCCAACACTTTCACCTATGGTAACCATAAGGGGGTTTTGAAATCTGTGTTTCTGTTTCATAAATAAGTTCTTTTGTATAATTTTTAAAAATGGCTAGACCCAAAGCATATGAAAGTTCCCGGGCCAGGGACTGAATATGAACCAGAGCTGGGACCCAGGACTCAGCTGTGGCAACGTCAAATCCTTTAACCCACTGTGCCGGGCCAGGGATTAAACCTGTACCTCTACAGAGATCTGAGCCACCGTAATCAGATTCTTAACCCACTGTGTAACAGCAGGAACTCATTCTGTTATTAGATTCCACACATAAGTGATATCATATGATATTTGCCTTTCTCTGACTTCCCTTAGTGTGATAATCTCTAGGTCCATCCATGTTGTTGCAAATAGCATTATCTCATTCTTCATGGCCGAATAATATTCCACTGAATATATGTACCACATCTTCTTTATTCATTCCGCTGTCAATGGACATTTAGGTTGCCTCCATGTCTTGGCTATTGTAAACAATGCTGTGATGAACATTGGGGCACATGTATATTTTTGAATTATGGTTTTCTCCAGATATATGCCTACAAGTGAGATTGCTGGATCATATGGCAATTTTATATTTAGTTTTTTAAGGAACCTCCATCCTGTCCTCCACAGTGGTTGCAGCAATTTACATTCCCGTCAACAGTGTAGGATGGTGTCCTTTACTACACACCCTCTCCAGCATTGACTGTTTATAGACTTTTGATGATGGCCATTCTGACTGGTATGGGGTGATATCTTATTGTAGTTTTGATTTGCATTTCTCTAATGCTTAGCCATGTTGAGCATCTTCTCATGTGATTTTTGACCATCTGTCTGTCTTCTTCACATAAATGACTATTTAGATCTTCTGCCCATTTTTTGGTTGGGTTGTTGCTGTTTTTGTACTGCACTGCATGAGTTGTTTGCATATTTTGGAGATTAATCCCTTGCTGGTCATTTAGTTTGCAAATATTTTCTCCCATTTTGTCTTTTTATTTTGTTTATGGTTTCCTTTGCTATGCAAAAGCTTTTAAGTTTAATTAAGTCCCATCTCTTTATGTTTTTATTTTCATTAGTGTAGGGAGTGGATCCAAAAAGATATTGCTGTGATTTATGTCAGAGTGTTCAGCCTATGTTTTCCTCTATGAGTTTTATAATATCTGGTCCTACATTTAGGTCTTTAATCCGTTGTGAGTTTATTTTTGTGTATGGTCTTAGAGAATGTTCTAATTTCATTCTTTTACATGTAGCTGTCCAATTTTTCCAGCACCACTTATTGAAGAGATTGTCTTTCCAACATGGTATATTCTTGCCTCCTTTGTCATAGATTAGTTGACCATAGGTGCTTGGGTTTATTTCTGGGATTTCTATCCTGTTCCACTGATCTATATTGCTGCTTTTGTGCTACTTCCACACTGTTTTGATTACTGTAGCTTTGTAGTGTAGACTGAAGCCAGGGACCCTGATTCCTCCAGATCCATTTTCTTTTTCAATATTGCTTTGGCTTTTTGGAGTCTTTTTGTACTTCCATACAAATTTTAAAATATTTTGTTCTAGTTCTGCAAAACAATGTCATTAGTAATTAAATGTCGACTGCATTGAATCTGTTGACTGCCTTGGGTAGTACAGTCATTTTGACAATACTGATTCTCCTAATCCAAGAGCATGATATACCTTTCCATCTATTTGTGTCATCTTTGATTTCTTTCATTAGTGTCTTACAGTTTTCAGAGTATAAACTTACAGTCATAAGATGAATAAGTTTTAGGGATCTAATGTACAGAATGGTGCTGCTATAGCAAATAATATTGCATCATACACTTGAAAGCTGAAAGTTGCTAAGTGAGTAGATTTTTTTTTTTTCAGGGTCACACCTGCCATGTATGGAAGCTCCCAGGCTATGGGTCAAACTGGAGCTGCAGCTACCAGCCTATGTCACAGACACAGCAATGCAGAATCTGAGCCGTGCTGGTGACCTACACCACAGCTCACAGCAATGCTGGATCCTCAATCCACTGAGTGAGGCCAGGGATTGAACCTGCATCCTCAAGGATACTAGTCAGGTTCATAACCCACCTAGCCACAATGGGAACCCCTAAGAGAGTAGATTTTAAATGCTCTCACCACAAAAGAGAAATGGTAATTGTGTGATGAAATGATGATGTTACCTAATCATTCTGCAATACACATGTGTGTCAAATCAACACGTTGGGTTGTACACCTTAATCTTGTCAATTATATCTCAAAGAAATGGGGGGGGGGAACTATTTTAGCAGAGAAAAGGCGTTTTTTAAAAAGTTCTATTATGGGGTTCCCATCATGGCTCAGTGGTAGTGAACCCGACTAGAATCCATGAGGATGCAGGTTTGATCCCTGGCCTCGCTCAGTGGGTTGGGGGTCCAGCATTGTCGTGAGCTGTGATGTGGGTAGCAGACGTGGCTCGGATCCCATGTTGCTGTGGCTGCGGC
Organism: Catagonus wagneri; assembly: GCA_004024745.2. Classification (NCBI taxonomy): domain Eukaryota; kingdom Metazoa; phylum Chordata; class Mammalia; order Artiodactyla; family Tayassuidae; genus Catagonus; species Catagonus wagneri. The sequence continues at coordinate 26,773,561 of PVHT021183524.1, forward strand.
TGTGGCATAGGTCAGCAGCTGCAGTTCTAATTTGACCCCTAGTCTGGGAAATTCCATATGCCCTGGGTGAGGCCCTAAAAAAAAAAAGACAAAAAATTTCTATTATGGAGCTAAAAGAGTGGAAATTATTGTAAAATAGTTTATCTTTATCTTATCCTTAAAATTTTTCTATTACCTTGTTTATTTTAAAATAAGTGTAGGAGTTCCTGGTGTGGCTCATCAGTAACAAACCGGGCAACATCCATGAGGACGTGGGTTCGATTCCTGGCCTTGCTCAGTGGGTTGGGGATCCAGTGTTGCTATGGCTGTGGTGTAGGCTGGCAGCTAGAGCTCTGATTTGACCCCTAGCCTGGGAACTTCCATATGCCACAGAAAAAAAAAAAACAATAAAATAAGTGTAATACATGAGTAATGTGATAAATACACACAGTTTTTAAATAAGTAAATTGTGGTTCTTACCTAAACGTTTGTAATTGATAGGAGGCATGGACAAAACATTGGGAGACACTTCTTATAAAACTTTATTCAAGTGAGTTAGAATATCATGATGAAATAGATTGTCAGCATGGAATATATAAATAACCAAAACTGGCTCAATATGTAGAAGATCAACCATGAATAAAATTGAAAAAGATGATAATTATCCCCCAAATTTGCCAAAACCAGATGATTTTATAGATGTTATTTTAGACTCTGAAATTATAGAGTTCTTTTGCAATTTAAAATATCCCAGAGAATAAAGATGGAAACCTTCCCAGTTTATTTTAACCTTATACCAAAACCTGATAAAATTATCACAATGAAAGAGAACTACAGCTAAATTTCACTTATGATTATAGAGGAGAAAAAAATTCTAAATAAAATCATCAATCCAGATGTATTAAAAGAACAACAAATTACCACCAAAGTAGGGTTTATTCTTGGAATTAGGGTAGTTTAGGGAGAAACCTATTAATGATAAATACAAATGATAAAAATAAAATGATTACATCCAAAGATATCCTCCAAAAGTGCCCAATTTAGTTCATCATCCATGTTTGATAAAGTATTTAAGGAAACTAGGAAGAATATTCCTTCAACATGTCATATACATGTGCATGTGTGCACATGTATCTATGTATATCACATATCCACAGTCAAACATGTGCGCGGATAAGTACACAGATACTTAGATGCATCCCTCTCTCTCTCTCAACCTCTCTTTATCTGTTTCAGAATTTCTTTAAGTCATAAATACTTGGGAGTTCCCATCATGGCTCAGATGGTTATGAACCCAACTCATATTCCATGAGGATGCAGGTTTGATCCCTGGCCTCGATCAGTGGGTTAAGGATCCTGCATGGCTGTGAGCTGTGGTGTAGATCACAAACGTGTCTCAGATCCTGTGTTGCTGTGGCTGTGGCTGTGGCCAGTAGCTGAAGCTCTGATTCAACCCCTAGCTTGGGAACTTCCATATGCCTCGTGCATGGCCCTAAAAAGAAAAAAAAAGTCATAAGTATTTAATGTAAACAGTTAATTACTATTTTGTGGTGTTGGAACCTTGGCCAACAGCAAAGTTAAACAAATTGTAAAATATTCAGATAAAAGAGAGTATCAATGATATCGATGTTTGGATGTTTGGAGCTGCTTGTCGTGTTACTTGTTGTGTTACATGGAAGGATACTCCTCAGGCTTGCTCCTGGCTCTGTACATTACAAACATATTGTGCCTATTCCTGGAAGTCATTCCTACAAAGACACAGTAGCAACAGCGAAACTGTACTCAGAAATGAGAGCAAATCACATCAGTACATCCCAATGAACTCAATGTATCCTGAACTCAATTTTTCTTGCTTGGATTCCTAAATACACATAGTTTCTCTACACTTGACATGAAATTTAGTATATGTAATGAAGGGGAAGTGAGAATGAAAAGAGAAAATGATTAAAGCATTTGATTTTTGAAAAGTTTTATGACCATGTTAACCCATTATTAGCTCCATATCCAAGGGAGGAGCCTGGAGCTTAAAGCTTCATGACAAAGCCTTCTCTATGACATAAAGGCAAGCCAGTAAGAACAGTAATTGTCAGTTAAATATCACAAGCATTATAAATAACTATAAGTCAAGTGCACCATTCATAGTTATAAGGCAAATTTCAAATGGGGGAAATTTTTGCCGCATGTATGATGAGTAATAACTTACATCATAATATAATATTGAATATTGATCTATAACTTTTTTTTTGTCTTTTCGCCTTAACTAGGGCCGCACCCATGGCATATGGAGGTTCCCCGGCTAGGGGTCTAACAGGAGCTGTAGCTGCCAGCCTTCGCCACAGCAACGTGGGATCTGAGCCGCGTCTGTAACCTACACCACAGCTCACGGCAACGCCAGATCCTTAACCCACTGAGCAAGGCCTGGAATCGAACTCACAACCTCATGGTTCCTAGTCGGATTTGTTAACCACTGAGCCACGATGGGAACTTCTGATCATATCATTTTAATGTCCAATTAAAAATGGACAACTAAATCATATAGATTTTTCAAAGTATCATACTTCTTCAGTTTGATCATTTGATCATATCTATATTCATCTATCTAATCTAATGACAAACATAAGAATTTTAAAAGATCTTCTAGTACCAAAGAGATTATAATTATTTCTTTAAAAAAAAAAAAGAGCTAAGGTGTGCTGCCTTTAATATTTTAAATTACTTAATTTACTAATTTGGATTATTCTTCCCTAGCTTTATTGAGGTATAATGGACAAAACTGTAAGATACTTAGAGTGTGCAATATGATGATCTGACATGTGTGTACATTATGAAAAGATTCCCCCCACTGAGTTAATTAACATATCATCACCTCACATATTTACCTTTTTTTGGTCAGTGCACTAAACCAATATGTGTAAAGTAACTGGTAAGCCTTTATGATGCTTAAACTCATTATTCAAAAGTGAGGTATAGAAAATGCTGTTTTCCAATTAGTCGATTTGAAATAAAGAAAGTCAGTTGTCATATAGAAAACAACACATCAAAATTGAAGAGGAAACTGACAAAGTCACAGAGAGTGAATGACAGAAAATGCAATTCAGGAACATTCAGAAAAAGATGATCAGAGACTGAGAAATGAAGCAAGAAGGACAGGTGTATACCAACCAAACTTATTACTGTGCCATCTAGGCTTGGCCAGGAGAAGTGTGTCTGATGGCAAAGGAGGGGACTGGCCTGAACAAGAGCTGTCCTGTAATATATGTGAGAAAGACAAAAACTAAAGGGCACATTTTGGAAAAAGACAGGACCTGAGCTGCATGTCAATACTTATTTTCTTTTTCCTTTCATCCATGTTTATTTCTTTTCCTGATATATGCCTTGTGTAAATCACTGATTGCTCCCCTTGGTCTTCTCTTTTTATGATATACCCTTTGGTATACAGTAGAGACCACAACTGCTGAAATTTTGGGAGTTGGGAGTATGCTTCTCTGATAGTTAATTGTCCACCATCATTCGTCTGATAATGCCGATACCCCTTTACCCTAAAGGCGGTTGGCATGTTTGAAGAAAGAAAAATGCCAACCACGTTATCCTTATTTAATTCAACTAGTTGTATCGCATTTCATAAATACTTAGTTTTGAGTCTATGAAGTGTCAGAGCCCTTGTTGGTTTCTGGGGATACACAGAGCAGGTCAGACACACAGGAACCACAATCCTATACGTAAGAACTATAACGGAGGGCTCTCATTAGTGATATGACAACTTGGATTAGGAAAGGTAGAATGCTCTCTAAAGGACCTTAGGTGAACTGAGTGGTAAAAGGATAAGGTGAAAATGTCCACAAGGAGGGAGAGAGGAAGACAGGAAGTAGAAAAAAGGAAGCAGAAAAATGGAAGCAGATGATCACAGTGCACTCAGGGAACGTTCTAATGTGGATGAAATGAAAAAACGATGTGAGCGAGTCTTACAGTCATCTGGTGGTTATCCCCTTGAGTCCTACAGAAGCCAAGGGCACATGGAAGTCACCTCCAGAGAGCCAGTGGAGGCCAGAGCCTTCTCAGGGTGACAGTTCTTAAACCTGCTTCTTTATCTCGAGGGGAGAGGAATAAGGGAAAGAGGAGGGCTCTGTCGTTTTCTATGCAAAACTTTCTGAGGCTTTTTTTTTTTTTTTTTGCCTTCAAAATATCATCCAGCCTTGTAAGGGACATGGCTTCCAAGTACCTTCATAATATGAAACTAGGGTAGAATCTATTTGCTATTCTTTCCAGATTTATCATAGCATGAAATTCATCATTTCAAGAACTTCTTGGCAGAAACTAAGATAAAACGTAACTTTTATATTTGAACATGCCTGCCTTTAGTAACAACATCACATTCGGAAATAACATGTAACATAAGTACGGTTTTCAGAAGTTGAGGCATTTGAAAACTTCAGACCTCTGAAGAGACTGAAATTGGGAATGGCCAGGATAAACCCCTGGCCCACCTTCTCTGGAGGTGAGAGGACAGTGGCTGAGTGCTCACAACTCACAACTAATTGAGCAGAGGTGAGAGCCTGCTGCTGGGACAGGTCCCTTGAAGCACTGTGGTTGATAATGACGTTGAGAAAACCTATTTGAATTGGTTTATTGGTTAGCCTAGAGGTCAAGAAACATTCTTAAAGACTAGGCAGGAAACAGGTCAAGAAAAGAGTGACTTGGTGGAGAGCTGAAGAGATAAGTGGTTACATTAGCCCTGGTGGCAACTTAAATGTGGTCAGAGCAGTAAACAGACGGTACTCTGACCAGAGAGGAGCTGACAGCCCTTGATGAAGACACAGAAGTTAGAACAGTTGCTTTGCACTCTGAGGGAACAAACAGCCACCTGCACCAAACTGCAGATACAATGACCTTTGGACATGAGCAATGGCGAAATGTGAATGTGTCTGCATGTGTGTGTTGCTTGAAAGATTACATTTTATAACAATAAGTCAAATGCCAAAAATACATGCTAACTTTAGTGACTTTTTCAATCTTAGGGCCACTCTTGGGGCTGTATATCTCACACCGCTTTCATTGTCATCAGTAGCAACTCACAAATAAGCTGATTATCATCCCCTTGATCCTTGTTCCTTGAGGGGCATTCCATTCCCATCTCAGCCAACAGCTCCACTGTCTACACAGAAACTTGGACTAGAAACCTAATAGTCGTTCCAGATCCCTCTCTCTCTTTTGTACCTCGACTCTAATCTCCAGGCTGTTATAAAAACTTTTTTTTTTCTATGTACATACCTTAATCTACTTCTTTCCATCAAAAACTGATACTATGACTTCTCCACTGGAGTGTACCACTGAGAAAAAGCTTAATTCCAATTTTTGTACACCCAAAGCTGCATGCACTGCCTTAAACGCAAAACAAGAAATATTTTGTAAGCTGAAATAATATTTATATGCCTTTAAATGGGTTCATGATATACCACAGAATGTATTTACGCATTCAAACATTTTCACATTTTTTTTAATAATGGTCAAAGATTTAAAATTTTAATACCCAAAGATGGACACAGCTGGTCTCTACGGAGGCTTGCTCCCCACCGGCTGTGCAGAAGACAGTTTCACAGGACTCTTTCTGTTGCTCCCAGTGAGCCCTTCTCTGCTACACTGCAGGCCAGATGTCCACGTTCACTGGCAGGGAACACCCCACAACATCATCCAAGCCTGCGGATGACTTGAGGGTGCCCCCTCAAGTTGGGATACGTTTAGACCACCGATGTTCTCAAACACATCCATTCCAATAAGTACTCAGCACTACGTGTAAAAGGGCGAAAATTAATCAAAAACCCTAGGTTGGTGCAAAGAGAATTGCTTTGAGATTCATACACCGAATTTCACTGTTACATACCCTGAGCAAATCATAATCCTTGTGCTCAAGAATCCTCTATTCTAAAAATAGATGAGACAGACACATCTAGATATAGATAAGTGTAGACAAACAAAATAAATATTTCTGACTTCATTCCGATGGAAATATTCCAAACTAAATTAAGAAACGAACTCTCTTCTTTCTCAGAGCTTTGTTGTTATTGTTTATTTGTTTTCATGGAAGGAAAGAGAATCATTTGCTTTGATTTTACCTTTTCATTAATCCTATTCTTCCTCCATCATTCTTTCTCTTCCGTGGTTGTCATGGCAGGAAGAGATTTAGTGAAACAGTGCAAGTGAGGCTGCGGTAACTTTCCATCCAATTTTGACTCTTTTTTTTTTTAACTTTCATTATCACTTGGAACCATCCCCTATTTTAATTTTCTTTGGCTTTTGTTCCATTGCTCATATTTCCCCTTTGAAATGAACGTATTTTGAGAAAACTGAAGCGCTGCATTTCATTCTGGAATACTTCACTGTATTTGGTTTGGGTAGTTGGGTCACTTGTGAGTTTCTTGAGCCAAGCTTCATGTGTTTGGCACAGATTATATACAGGACTCCTGAAACATGAAAACATCTTCTTTCTTGACCTATGTAAACTTTTGGATGCCATGTTTCTGCAGGGTAAAGCGCACATGACTTCTTGGTAAAGGTACATGCTCAACAGGGTATTTGCTAGACTGATTATGATTGATTAATTTCTAATTAATCATTTAGACTAGAACTGGCTGTTTAGGACTGTGACAAAATAATGTTTTCATCATTTTCTGATGAGCTCAGTGTGGTTTGATGAAGGGAAATGTTTCTTTAATAAAAACATTTCAGACATGCATTTACTGTTGTATTTTACCCTGCATGCTTGGTTTAGCTCAGTAGTAGCACACACGGGAAATACATGGAGACCCATTGTATAACCACTTATGGTGCTCTTAGTACCAGTGAACAGAAACCCACAGGTGGCTTCCTCAGAAAGAGAGGAAATGAGCTGCCTTTTAGATTTGCTCAGCTTGCATTTCATTTATTCTGTTAAAGCCAACAATGACACATACACTTTAGTTCCCAATTTAATTTATGCTGTCTGTGGTTTCAAATTTCAGTGTCTGTTCTGTTTACCAGGGCCTGTTGTATAAAGCTGGCCAGTTCCTTTTCAAATCCAGCACTTCCATACTCTGGTGAATTATCCCAGAATTCTACTTGCCTAAACTAATGTCCCTTTGTCAAGGCTGTGCATCTCCTGACACTCCAACAAATACCTGGTCCAAGGATACAATTCAGTTAAAACAACAAAGTAAAAGCAACAAACTGGGCAGTAACTGGCTTGCAATCCCACTTTCATGTTTGTTAAATGCCTTAGTTTGGGTTCCCTAGCCCACCGGAGACAAGAAATTGGGGTTTGTTTGCCCAGTCACCCGAGAAGGTACAAACGAGGGCGAGGTGAAAGGGAGAGATGGTACCAGGAAAGGAACGCAGGAGAAGGAGGAGTTTATCCCCTTACTTCCATCCCCAGCTGGTTGAGTTTTCCCTGAGCTGTAACACCCTCAATATTCCCAGCTGCCTTCCATGCTGGCTGGTCAAGCTGGCAGAGTTTGGGCAACTAAGAAAGTCTCAAGGGGAGCAGTTCAGAGAAGCTGGCAGGAGCCCAGCAATTGCCCACCGTGGATGCAGATGAGCTCAGCTACACTGATGATAACCTTCCTTGAAAAAATCTGGTATTAAGACGACTACTTGTGGAGTTCCCATCACGGCTCAGTGGTTAACAAAATCGACTAGGAACCATGAGGTTGTGGGTTCTATCCCTGGCCTCTTTCAGTGGGTTAAGGATCCGGTGTTGCTGTGAGCTGTGGTGTAGGTTGCAGACGTGGCTTGGATCTCGCGCTGCTGTGGCTGTGGCGTAGGCCGGCGGCTACAGCTCCGATTAGACTCCTAGCCTGGGAATCTTCATATGCTGCGGGTGCGGCCCTAAAAAGACAAAAACAACAATGACAACAACAACAAAAACACTACTAGGAAGACACTGCGAAACTGGATGTTAGCTTAACAAGGGTACTTGTCTAAGAAACATTTATCTCGTCTGCAAAGAAGAACCATTGCATCTCTTGCAAATTATAGACACCGGTGAGAAGTAGAGTGGTCTAACTCCTCTAAGCTCAGGGGTCTAACTACTTGGCTGTGAATCCCAGCTTGAACATTTGTGCCCTGTATGACATTGGGCCTGTTGCCCAACCTCTCTAGTCCTGTGTCTACATCTGTAACACGGAACTAATCAGAGTATTTACCCCTCAGAGCTGTTGGGAGGACCAACTGAGATCTCAGATATGAAGCTCTTGTCATACTGAGTGGCACACTAAAATATATGTTAACTATCATCACAATGACAAAATAAAGTCCTTGGCTGTTTCTCTGCTGAAAGAATGGAACTGAAAGTTGAGGAACTGGTATTAGGGACTGATGCTCTTATTAAAAAAGTATACTGTTAAACAATCCAAGAAAACCACCGTGTGATTGTACTTACAGGAAGAATTTAAAGTAGTCAAATTCATAGAAGCAGAAAGCAGAATGGAGGTGGCCAGGGACTGGGGGAGGAGAAATGGAGAACTGTTGTTCAGTGAGTATAGTTTCAGATTTGCAAGATGGAAAGGTTCTGGATATTGGTTGTACAACAATGTGAATATACTCAACAGTACTGAACTATACTTAGAAATGAGTAAGATGATAAACTTTACATTATACGTTTTTAAAACACAATTAAAAGTAAAATATTTTTTAAAAGCATAATGTTGATAAGCTCTGTCATTTATTGTTTAGATGTTGTAGCTTTCCAAAGAATCCACAGTCTGCTACAGGCATTGCTCTTATGTGGCAGTCATCTACTTTACCATTGAAATCTGGAAGACTTATTTTTAGAGCATTCTTATATTTAGAATCCACATCCCCCCAAATGCCACTTCATTTTGAGCACCCAAGGGAAGACCCTAGCCAGTAGGAGAGCTTCACTCCTTGCCAAAGACATCAAAGCAGTTGTTACTAATATAAACACTGCCTCTAAACAGCAGGCTTCCAATAGGGACAGGAAGATACAAGAAAAACATAATTCAGAGGCTTTGCCAATCAACACAGATAACTGATTTTGACTCCCTGGGAGTAGATTCAATTTTCTGATTGCAAATTCAAAGATGGGGAAAGCCAGTTCTCTAGGAAAAAAGGCCATTGCAAAAAGGATGTCATACAAAATCGACCAGCATAAAGTCTAGGAGTTGTATTCCTTGTAGTTTCCAAGCTGAGAAGTCTCATGATACTCTAGAACACCAGGCTAAGATAGGCGTACATTTCGGTCATGGCCTATTCACTAGTATGCCACTCTCAAAGAACTTTCCCTTAGGGCTTTCTGCAACTGTCAAAGTCACAATGATATCAAAGAAAGGGACCACGCGATCTCTCAAAAGAGGGTTATGCTGGGCGTTGTCCCCCTTTCCCAGGTTCTGGTCCTTAACTTCAAAATCTAATTTCTTTATGACAGTCGTTCTTCAGAATCTAAGGACCAGGCCCTGGGATATGACCATGCCTACATTTTCCCATCTTGTAGGATCTTTCCCAAGTTGATCATTCAGCTTCTCTGAAATCGACTTATATTAATCAGAGTTATAAAGGACAGATGTATAAATGAGGCTTCTAATTTAATAAATTATCTAGAATCTAGACTCCAATTTCTGATACTAAAGTCAAAATATTAATTAAACATTGCTGATGTACAAGGAATTAGAAATTTTAAAAGGAAGCCAGTTTTAACAGAGACCTTATATGAACCAGGAAAGAAATCATCCGCGTCTCCCAATGCTTTATATCTCTCTAAATGAAAGTGTCTGCTTCAGTTGGCTGTATGAGATTAACACTAACAAACTGATCTCTATCATAATAGCTTGTCACAAAGCTCTAGTCAGACCATCTTCTCTTTTAACACCTTTGCCCCAAAAGGGTATATTGATAAGTCCCATGTTTCATAGTTACAATCTTCTTTCCCTGATTTCTTTATATGACTCTGACAGAGGTTTTCTGAGCTTGGATCTTGCCCACATTCTCCAGTCATGTATTTACTGGAAATCTCTTGGCTTATTTTTGCGGATCCCATTCAGGCTAACTGGTCTACTTTCACTTTAGAGGGGAACTAGCCCTTAGGATACCTCCCTTAAAGAGTGTGAGATCATTTAAGGCCATTCTCGAGTTTGAAAAGGCTTTCCCCCAGAGCAAGACAGCAAGGAAACTAGCATAGTCATAAAACAGAGGACTGTTTTGCTGCCTTTGGCATTGCCGGTATTTAGCAAAGTGCCTGAAACTCAGTGAGCATTCAGCATGCCAGATACACACACACACACACACACACACACACACACACACAGTGTGCAGCATATGGAAATTCCCAGGCAAGGGATCGAAACAAAGCAACCCAAACCACTGCAGTGACAATGCCAGATCCTTAACCCCTCTGTGCCATAAGAGAACTACGTCTTTATTGCTGCTATCACATTCAGAGAGCTCACAAAATTCCCTATTTATCATTAGTCCTACTCTAAGAGTGTTCACTAGACCATGGATGACAAAGCAAAGAGAGCCAGTTATCTCTAGCACAGTGCACAATGCCTCATATAGAGTAGGTGCTCAAGAAATTTTACTGAATAGAATAAGCATAATGGTGGTGGTTTCAGTGGTGCCTCTCTTAAACAAGGAAGGAGCCATCAAGAAATGGCATGGTAGGGTTATGCCAATTGAAGCCACATGAATTCTAATCCTAATTCTGCCGCTTTACTAGGGATGTGAGCAAAGATAAGTCATTTGTCCATTCTGAATCATCTCCATCTCTGCATTTGTAAAATTGAGATGATGGTACCTAATCTCCTAAGACGGTTGAGAAGAAAATGCACATGCAAAAGAATCTGTGATGATACTCAGTAAGACTGTAAGTCCCCCACCCTAACTTCCTGTGGTTTTCTTCAACAGTCCTGTGGTCCCTAGTCTTTTCAGCCCTCCTAAACACTTGTTTTTGGACCTTGATCAGCCAACTCAGGAGCTCTCAGCATTGGATCCCAACTAGGCACACTAATCCTATTCTCATCCCTCCCACCTGCTTTTCATCCAGCCCCGGCCTCCCTTACCCACAAAGAAAATATCAAACACGGAAGAGCTTCTGAAGTCACATATCCTTGTTTTCTTATGACTGTGAATGTTTCCTGCGCAAGCTCTACCTGCTCCTTTTTTCACACCTTGCTGATCATGGTGGTAGCAAGTGCCTTGCTACGCCATTGCCACAGAGCAGCACTCTCAACTGCTCAACCTATAGTCTAGGGGTTTCTCCACTGGGCCAAAAAAGGACCAAAGTTTAAGAGGGGGACCAAGAGCGGGACCTTGGTAGCGTGGAAATGCAATAGAAGCAGGGTGGAAACCAAACCCAGAAGGGGCCCTAGATGATTGCTTCAAATGCCCCTGAGGTGTCTGTCTGTCTGTCTGAGAGAGTCAAGGTGAAAACATATGTGCCCTTTGCCTCCTCTACCTCCAGAACAGATCTCTGAACATAAACTAAGAGCATTTGAAATTACCAAGTAACGAATTCCACAACATTTACTTTTGCCTGCTCTGGCCCTGTAAGGGCAGCCAGCCCTTCTACAGCGTCACAGTAGTGTGTCAAAATCAGCATATCCAAACATGAACTCCTGATCTTTGCCAAAAACCTGCTACTCTCAGTTTTTCCACCTTAGTTGACAGTAGACTCCTCCATTTCTTCTTTCGCTCCCCACATCTGATTTTCAGAAAATATTTTTGGCTCTATCTGCAAAAGATATTCAGATTTTGTCCATTTTTCATCACCTTCATGGCTACCACCAAAGTCGAGGTATTATTATTTCTTGCCTATTTTCCTCAATAGCCTCCAAACTGATCTCATTGCTTCTGCTTTTGCTCCTCTGTAGTCTTTTCTCAGTCCAGCTGCTGGAATGATCCTTTAAAAATGTGGCAAGCCCACATTTCTCCTAGGCTCAAATCCCTATAATGACTATCAATGTTTACTGAGAGAAATACTGAGATATGGAGATGAAAAACATAAAGTTCCTAACTTCACGGAGCTTATCAACTTCAACAGTCACCATCTATCTCCAGCAAGAGATAATCTAGTTCACTCTATCTCCGGCTCAGCATTATTACCCTTTTGGACTGGATAATTCTTTGCTGTAGAGGGCTGTCCTGTGCATTGCAGGACATTCAGTAGCACCCTGGGACTCGACTCATTAGATGCTGGAAGCAGCCCCAAGTTGTAATAATCAAAAATGTCTTTGGCTCTAGAGAATGAAAAGATAAGCTACATATACATTGGGAGAAAATATTTTAAATGACATATCTGATAAAAGCTGTTATCCAAAACATGCAAGGAACTCTTAACACTCAATAAATAAGGAAACAAACAACCCAGTTTAAAAATAGGCAAAAGACCTGAACAGACACCTCACCAAAGAAGACATACAAATGGAAAAAATGTGTATAAAAGATGCTCACCACCATATTGCAATAGGAAACAATAGTGAGATACCACTTTGCGCCTGTTGGAATGGGCAAAATCCAAAACACCGACAACACCAAATGCTGAAGAGGATGTGGAACAGGAGCGCTCATTCACTGATGGTGGGAATGCAACACGACACAGTCCCTTTGAAAGACAGTTTGGCATTACAAAAAAAGAAAAACCTAAACACATTCTTACCACATGATTCAGCAATCATGTTCTTTGGTATTTATTTACCTAAACGGGTTGAAAACTTATGTCCACACAAAGACTTGCACCTGGACCTTTATAGCAGCTTTGTTCATAACTGCCGAAACTTGGAAGCAATCAAGATGACCTTCATTAGGTGAAGAGATAAACTGTGGTTCATCCAGACAGTGGGATATTATTCAGTGCTAAAAAATATTAGCTATCAGACCATTAAAAGACAGAGGAACCTTAAATGAATATTACCAAGTGAAAGGAACTAATCTGAAAAGCCTGTATACTGTATGACTCCAGCTATACGGCATTCTGGAAATGGTAAAACTATGGAGACCGTAGAAAGTTCGGTTGTTGCCAGAGTTTTGGGGGAGGGAGGGGTGAATATGTGGAGCACAGAGGATCTTAGGGCAGTGGAACTGTTCTGTAGGACACTCTCACGGTGGACACATATTATACATTTGTGCAAACTCACAGAAGTACAGCACCAAGAATGGACTTTAATGTAAACTGTGGACTTTGAGTGGTAATGACAGGTCAGTGACCAGCCACTCTGGTGGGGGGTGTCAATCCTGGGCGAGGCTGTAAGCACATGGAGGGATGGGGTATGTGGGAGATCTCTGAGCTTTTCACTCAGTTTTGCTGTGAACCCAAAACTGCTCTAAAAAACAAAGTCCATTAAAAAAAACATAGAATGTTAAAACAATTATGTCTCCAGACAGTGCTGAGTGCTGGTGGAAAGCTCGCCTTGGGTGGAGAATCACTGATTTAGGTACAGACAAGCGAATAGAGTGATTACACACAGTGGTCGGCTGATGAAGGAGATGAGCTCATGATGCGACTCAAAGTTAAAGGGAGTCACTTGATGCAGGGTGGTGAAGAAGGCTTCTCTGAGGAAAGAAGATGTAGTCCAAGCTTGAGGTCTAAAAGGAGTGAGCAGTGGAGAGAGCAGGAGAGAAGGATTTCAGGTGAAGGGAAAAACACTCGCAAGCGCTTTGAGGCAGGAGAGAGCCTGGTATGACCGAGGTACTGAAAGAACAGAGTGACTGCAGCATAGTGACAGATAAGGTGGCAGGAGACCAGGCCAGAGACATACGCCTGAGTCATATCAGGTTGGGCCTTTCCATAACGGTAGAGAACTGGAGATTTAAGCTGAGGGTTGTAGCAAGCCTGAGACAGTTCTAAGTAGAGGAGTGACACTACCTAAGTTTTAAAAATGAGAGCTTTAAGTTGAGATCTTGGTGTGAGGGTCAGTTTTGTGTCTCCGTGCCTAGGCCGTGGTGCTCAGTTGTCGGGTCAATCTCTAGTCTGGATGTTGCCGCAAAGGTGTTTTGTAGATGTGATTAACGGGCACAATGAGTTGACTCTAAGCCACACAGTGGGCGGGCTTTATCAATCCTTCGAAGGCCTTAAGGGGAAAAACTGAGGTTTCCTAGAAAGGATGAAATTTTGCCTTAACTAACTCAAACAGAAATTCTGCCCAGGTTTCCAAACTTCTGGCCTTCTCTACAGATTTTGAACTTGCCAGTCACCACAACTGCTGAAATTAAATCAGTTTGCATATACAGCTATATATCTCTGCGTCTCTATCTCCTCTCTCCCCACCCCAATCCCTATTCCCATCACTGTCCCCATCTCTAACTCTATTGTATCTCTATCTCTCCTACTGGTTCTGTTTCTCTGATAAACCCTGACTGATAGGTTTGGCTAAAATGAAGTCATGGCCACTGATTCACAGTGGTTTTAAGGGACCAAATCCCATTTGCTGCCTCAGCAACTTGAATGGAAGAAGCTGATTTGAGGGCTGGATTCTAAGGACTGGGGAAATCTAACACTCGATGAGTAAAGGTGTTGTGTAATTCACATATCCAAGGTACATAGACTTGGTGAGATTCTAAGACTCGGCCATGCATCCTGGGGCCATACTCCCCCCTCATCCACCGCACTGAAGTGGGATAGCCCATATCGAGGTTGGTCTAAGGGAAACCAGCTTCAGCCCCAAGCCTTGTTTATGAAGGACACTGGCAAACTTGCAGCATCACAGACTCATCTAACATCTAGTTATCTCAGTGGGTGGCTTGGCACAAGTGTTCCTTACGCTGAGTCTGCATTTACTTTAGGTGTATAATCATTTACTTATCCATTCAGTCATTTAACGTATTTTCTTCAGTACCTGGTATGTGGGGGGTTTTATCCTAGGTCCTCAAAGGTCACAGCAAACAGGAGAGAGAATCTCCATAAAGCTTCTTCCTAGTGAGGGTGATAGGTAGGAAAGAAGCAAACTGAAAAGACAAACAAAATGACTGCAAGCTGTGCAAGCTGTGGTTAAATGCTGTGAGGAAATCAACACTTCCCCGCGCTGGCGTCGGGTGGGATAGGCTGGGACAGGGATGTTTAAAAAGTGGTCAGGTAGGGTGTCTTCGATAAGGTGAAACCTAGAAAACAGGAAGGGGCTGTCCACGTGAAGGGTGGAGGAAGCATTCCAGGAAGAGGGAGCAGGATTAGAAAGGATCCAAGGGAAGAAGTCGTGTGTCCTAGTGAGGGTCTTGTGGAAATAAACAAAGACCAACCAAAAGACAAGCAAAGGCCATTTACTCAGAATGGGCTATAGCAATGGCATCAGCCATTGTCATGTATGTTTTGGCAGAGACTCTAGTCTTGGTTGTTTTGGTTGAGGGCTTATTGTTTGGTTTCCTGGATCAGCTGTTACAGACAGTGGTCTGACATATTGAGAGCAGACTGGCTTCCTGGGCTGGTTACCACTGGCTGTAGATCAGAGCTCTGTTTTTATATAGGGTCTGGCCATTGTCCATTTGCATATTCAGTCTCTCAGTCTGAAAGCACACTCATATATTTGGGCAATCAGAGTGCTGGGGGAGGGAGGGGCTGCTGATGGGACTGGAGAGGTGGCAGAGCCCAGAACCCACAGAGCCTTGAACACCAAGAATAGGGCCTGGGGAGTTCCCGTCGTGGCGCAGTGGTTAACGAATCCGACTAGGAACCATGAGGTTGCAGGTTCGATCCCTGCCCTTGCTCAGTGGGTTAAGGATCCGGCGTTGCCGTGAGCTGTGGTGTAGGTTGCAGACGCGGCTCGGATCCTGCGCTGCTGTGGCTGCGGCGCAGGCCAGTGGCCACAGCTCCGATTAGACCCCTAGCCTGGGAACCTCCACATGCCGCGGGTGCGGCCATAAACCCGCGGCCATAAAATGACAAAAGGCAAAAAAAAAAAAAAAAAAAAAAAAGAATAGGGCCTGGATTTCCTTCTAGCATAATGGAAAACCACTCAAGGGTTTTGAATAGAAGGGTTAGGCAACTGGATGTATGTTTTAAACGGAACACTCCTGCTGCTGTGTGCTTAGTGGATTTGAGAGGGGGAAGTACAGAGAACAGTTAGGAGACTGTTGTAGGAATCCAGACATAAGACAATGGTGGCTTATTCTAAAGTGATGGTACCTCCACAGCATAAATAATTTGTGGCCAGGAATCTTTTCAGAGCTGCAGTTATCACCTGGATATAATCTAGCTGCCCATCTCTCTCTTACAGAGAGCGGTTGAGCTAAATGATGGTTGAGAATCAGGTTAACTTGGTGGTTATACTTCTTACTGTAAATTAATGAGTTGGCTTTGTAATGTACATATAAATCTGACGTGAGTTTATTCAGTATGAGTCACTTGTTAACTGTCATGAGTGCACTGACAAAATTGTTTCTAGAGTCAGTAAGTGAGAAGCAGACACGGCGGCTACCTTGAGTCCCTAACACACTGTCTGAGCAGCCATTCGACCTCCCTAGAGGACCCTGTATCTATCCCTGTATAATTTCTATCTTTAAATCACACAAATAATGGTTATTCCTATCAATCTTCATCTTGTTTGGCATTTCCATCCTTTCAAAATATTTCTGGGTCTGATCATGCTGCTTGTTTCCTCTTCATTTATCGAACACCTACTGCATGCTGGGTACTAGGCAAGGCACTGGGAATATGGAAGTGAATGAGGCAGACATAGTTCCTGTGCCCTTGGAATCTATATGGTACACTGAACAGGCACACATTTAAATGAATCAACAGTTACACATTTCTGTAAGCACTGTGAAGAAACAGATCAGAGACTAAAACAGTAAAGGTGGGGTTATTTTAGATTGTGTGGTCAGCTATTGGTAAATATCATTTAAGTTGGGACCAAGGATGAGAGGGAATCAATCTGGCAAAAATTTAGAGAGGGAGAGCATGAGGGTCCTGAGGAGGGATTCAGGGAGAGGAAGGAAGCAAGACTGGCTTGGTGAACAAGGCGAGAGACTTACAGTGAAGATGGGACAGGTGGGGAAGGGTGAGTCTGGCAAGTGTCTGCTGTTTTGAGCAGGGCAGTGCTGGAAGGAGGCTTAGACAGAAAGGGACAAGGTTATTTACGTTTTTAAAGGATAACCCTGTTGGCTATGCGGATGGGTTGGGAAGACAGGAGTGGAGGATGGGAGAAGGGTTAAGAGGTCATTGAGGTTGTCTTAGGAAGACCTGACAGTGGTGACAACAGGGTGGTGGCACTGAAGGTATGACACAGATGGGAGATTTAAGAGTTATTTTGGAAGTTGAGTTGATGGGATTATTTTTCTTGAATTAACGGACTGGCTATGTCAGTGAGAGAAAGGAAATAGCAAAAATGACCTCTAGTTTCTGGTTTGAACAACTAGTTGATGGCTGGAAAATTACGATTCTGCATTTCCTCCACAGGTTTACTTACATTATCAGAACTCAAGTAATTGTTTTAAAATGGTGTGACTCATAGCTTCATCATTCATTCATAGCTTCTCAAGTATCTCCTTTAACTTTGTTTTGGTTGTAGCATCTTACTCTTTAATTTTCATATTACTCAATAGTTAGTTTCTTTACACCTGGCTTTGCAGACCCTTTATCTTTCTCTTTCTTTCTTTATTCTAACATTTACATCCATTACAGACAAGAAGTGAATTCGAAGGAGTAAGTTTGGTTTGCTGTAACCATTCTAATTTAATGAGCTCTAAGAGTGAGGTTGTGCTGGTTTAATCTCAGGAATTGCTTAGTTTAATCTCAGGAATACATATTTTTGGCTGAATATTCTACTTTTAGCCCATTTTTTTCTTTTATGTGTGACCTTAAAAGTTGGACAAAATAACTCTATTTACATAGAGCTGCTCTAAATCATATGGAAGCTTATTTTCTCACTTTATATTTTTAGCTACATGTCACAAATGAATATATTCCCAATGTAAAAATTCAAACCAAGAATTATATGAAATAAAAATAGGGAAAATATGTTAAGTTCTCTTTCATCTATCTAGCCTCTATCATACTCTATCAATTGATATGCAACCTGCTATTACACATAAAGTGTCTTAAAGATCTGTCCATGTTTACACATCAACACTACCTCTTTCTTCTTTAATAACTGGAAAGCACTTCAATGCCTGCATGTTCTATAACTTTTTAATCATTCGCCTTTCAAAGGATAAGTTTCCAATGTTTTGCTGTTACAAATAATTCAAATGTTCTTTTCTAATACCTGCTTCTTGTGTACACATATATTTTTGATAGCTTCATATAAATTAAATCATTAAGTCAAAAGATATGTGCACATCTTTATAATAATGGTCTATAAGACTTGGTCTCAGCTTCACATTTATCTAACCATCAACATTGGAGATTAATAATCTTCAAAAATATTTGACAATTTTGTGAAAGTAAACAATTGTTAAAATTTTATTCCTTTATTGGAGTTCCCGTTGTGGCTCAGTGGTTAATGAATCCAACTAGGAACCATGAGGTTGCGGGTTCAATCCCTGGCCTTGCTCAGTGGGTTAAGGATCCGGCATTGCCGTGAGCTGTGGTGTAGGTCGCAGACGCGGCTCGGATCCCGCGTTGCTGTGGCTGTGGCGAAGGCCGGCGGCTACAGCTCCTGTTAGACCCCTAGCCTGGGAACCTCCACATGCTGCGGGTGGGGCTCTAGATAAAGGCAAAAAGACAAAAAAAAAAAAAATTTATTCCTTTATTAAGGGGATGAGCATATATATTTGCCATTATCCTTTTTTGCATGAATTGCTGGTCATATTCTGTTCCCATTTTTCTATTGAGTTGTCTTTTTGTTTATTTACCGGGATTCGAGATATTTTCTATTTTAATTTATCTTTAATATACATGTAAATGTTTTTCAGTCTGTCTCAGTCCTTTAGTTTGTTTATGATATCTTTTATCATGCAAAATTGTTAAGTTTTATGAAATTAAATCTCTCAAAATTTTCCTTTATGCCATAGGGATTTTCTATCCTGTGTAGAAAGGTCTTCTCTCATATTTCATCTTAATTTTTTTTATTTATCTTAATATTTTTATAGACTAAAAAATAGTTAACTCTTTATTACATTGGAAATTTACTTTTTTGTACACAAAGTTAGAGAACTAATTATTATTTCTAAAACATGTAGACATTTAAATATTTGTTGCATGAATAAGTGAACCTAATTTTTTCCCAAATGGCTCCTAATTAGCCAAAAGCAATTATTGACTAGTTAATCTTTTCTTCACTAGACTAAATTATTATCAGTATTTTACACTAAATTCTCATGGATGGATGAATCTGTTTCTAGTTTTTTATCACGTCCATTGATCTCTTCTTGTCAGACCACTTTAATTACTCTTGATTTAAAGTCTTTTATATTTGTTAGAGTAAGTTGTTAAAATTTCCTTAGAGATTCCTGCATATTTTATCTTCTAAATGAACTTTAGAATTTGCTTATGAATCTGCACAAAATTCTCTTGGTATTTTTTTATTGGAAATACATGGAATTTGTAGATTAATCTGAAATGTTTATTCTTTATCACCCTTGTCATAATATCATCATTGTAATTAGAGATATTTGGTCCTAATGTCTGGAAAAATAAGAATTCTTGTCTTAATATCAATGGCTCAGGATTACTTAAAATAACTGGAAATGTATTTGTGTGAATGTGTGTGTGTGTGCATGTGTATTGTGTGTGTGCTAAGATGTCTCTTAGCATGGTGCCTAGCACTGAGAAATCATTCAAGAAGTATTTATTAAATGAATATCATTATCATTCAAAGTCTGTAAACTTTTATAGCTGTATCATTTTTCTAGCTTTTAAAACTAGAGTAATTTCAGACTTAAAAACATTTTCAAAGGGTTTCTACATAACTTTGCCTGGCTTTCACAGACATCTTACAGAAGCATAGTAGAATTACTAAAAGGAAGAAATCAACATTGATACAATACAATGAAGTACTTCACAAAACTTAATCCAATGTCATCAGTTTTTCCACTCATGTCAGTTTTGGGTCCAGCTTTCAATCCTGACATTTATATGTCATTTAACTGTCCTGTTTCTTTAATCTCCTTCAATCTGTGAAAATTTCTCAAACTTTGTTTTTCATGACCTTGACTTTTTTTTGAAAGGTATTTGTTATTTTTTAGGATACCTCTTAACTTAGAGTCCTCTGATATTTTCTCAGGGTTAGACTGAAGTGATTTATCTGTCTTTGGTGAGAATGTAGAAGTGATTTATGCCCTTACCAATGAATCATATCGCAGGGCACACAACGTTGGTATGATGTTAACTTTGACCACCTGGTTAAGGAGATATTTGCTACTTTCTCCACGCAAAATTAAAATATTTCTTTTTAATTAATAATTATCCTCTTGGGCCATCTTTTAAGGCTATGTAAATATTCAGCTCAGTTTCTCATCATGATTTTGCCCACTAATTCTAGCCTTCTTCTGTGGTTCTTGCGTTTGCCTAAGTTGGTTGCTTTATATCTACCTAATTTCTTTAATATTTTCTAATTGAATTCTACTATAAGGAAGAGTAGTCTTGGAGCTCCTGTTGTGGCGCAGCGGAAAAGAATTCGACTAGTATCCATGAGGACGCGGTTTGATCTCTGGCTTCCCTCAGAGGGTCAGGGATCCAGTGTTGCCGTGAGCTGTGGTGTAAGTCACAGATGCGGCTTGGATCCTGCATTGCTGTGCCTGTGGTGTAGGCTGGCAGTTGCAGCTCCGATTGGACCCCCAGCCTGGGAACTTCCATATGACTCTTTTTAGGTGCAGCCCTAAAACGGATTAAAAAAATAAATAAATAAAATGAGTAGTCTCCTCTATTGATTGATTGGTTGGTCTGAGTATGGACTTGTGGATATTTATTTTCGTCTGTGGGTTATAATGTGATACTATCATTATACATTTTGTCATTCAAATTACTCCAGCTTTGGCCATCAGGAGCATCTCCAAATTGGCTCCTGTGTTCTTTTGACATGACCCTAATCATTTTTCAAACACATCTTTACTTTTTGGCACCACAGGATGTCCTGAGCATGTCGTATACATTCCCTGCCACAGGCCTGGAAACAATATTGGCAAGAAGCCTTGGTTCCTTTAATTAGGAAACTATTTAGAACCAATATCTTGGCTCTAGATGGGCTAATTGCTACTGAGTTGTCACTGCTTCTAGGCTCTCTCTGCAGACAGAGCTGGAAACATATGCATGGGCACATTTCTATATTTCTTTGTCTATCCATCTGTATATATATTAAAAACCATGAATTCATACCTAAACCTTTAGTTTCAGTCCCACACCACAAAGTTTATTCTATTCTTTCCTTTCCTTATTTGTAATTTTTCTTTTTCTCCAAAAGTGAAAAACCTGGCTCTCATTATCCACAATATCTTTATGTACTTGTTTAATCCTACTATAAACATAAGCAGTACCATGGACTTTCTCAATTAGAAAAACTCTTGGATATTATTTGGTTTAATTCTCTCATTTTATAAATGAGAAAATCCAGACCCCTGGTGATTACGTTGCCAAGGGAAAGAAGCAAATTACAAGAACAGAAGAATTATAAATGTTAGGATTTTAAATTTTAATATTGTGTATATTTCACAGGAGGATTGAGAAAGGACAGGAAATGTAATGTTGGGTAACTGCTAAGAAGAAGCATTAATTCACTTTTTTTCCTCACTACTGATATACAAGCAAAACCATTCTGGCTAAAAAAGTGAGACATTTAGTCAGCATGGCTTGTGTATATAATATGGCCAGAGGCCAGAAAAATTTGACATAATACTCATGTGGTGTTAAGATAGCCTCCGGAAAATGGAAGTACCGAGTGTTCCATTACCAAGTCTAATTTCTACAATCGTGGATACAGCCAAGACCTCAGAGGTCATTAAAGTTTACAGCGCTTGTTACATGAAGTAGAGGTGGAGGAAGGATTTTACTTCTTCTTTCTGTCATGAACAACAACAACACTTTGTCTTTTGTGACTATATTTCAGTCACAGGGACTGAAATTTATAAAAGTGAGATGAACAGACTCTTAAGTCTCCAGGAAAACCACTTATCTGTAAGCCTAAAAATCGACAATTATACGTCACTTGAGGAAACTTGATCATAAAACCCCTTCAGTGTTTCATCTCCTCTCCGTATGGGGATTTGGGGTCTCTGCTTCAACGATGCCTCAGGATCTTAATTTTCTTTGAGTGACCCAGGGCTAGACTGGAGAAGAGGAAGAGTTTGCCCTCACTGTCAGGATGGCAAGAGGCAAGATTTGCCTCCTTGGGAACTGAAGCATGGGCTTCTTCTTTTGTAAGTCAGTGTCACGTGTGAGCATCAGGGCCAAGGTCCATTAGTAATACAATGTATGCATGTTGTATACTAAACCTAAATTCTACATACAGTGTTGATTCTGTAGGAAAATATTTCCAAGCAATCAACCTGGAACTCAACTCACAGGCTGGTGACACTCTGTCTAGTTCTGTGTCTAGAGTAGAATTGCTGAGAATTGTATTTGCTAGTTCCTAAATTTTTATTCAGACCCTGAACAGATCTCAACCTGGCCTTGGCTAGAACAAGCCCTAGGAAATGGCAAATGGAGTCACTGCCTTGGGCTTTTTTTTTTTTTGTCTTTTTGCCTTTATCTAGAGCCGCACCTGTGGCATGTGGAGGTTCCCAGGCTAGGGGTCTAACAGGAGCTGTAGCCGCCGGCCTTCCCCACAGCCACAGCAACGCGGGATCCGAGCTGCGTCTGCGACCTACACCACAGCTCACGGCAATGCCGGATCCTTAACCCACTGAGCAAGGCCAGGGATTGAACCCGCAACCTCATGGCTCCTAGTTGGATTCGTTAACCACTGAGCCACGAAGGGAACTCCACTGCCTTGGGCTTTGATGAGCTAAGCATATCTGCTGAGTAAGAGTCTTCTGTGGGAAGAATATAAGAACCCAAGTGAAGTATTTTATGCATCTATGGTAATCTCACAAATTAACTTCAAAGCAACTACTTCTTCCCTGTTTTCAGACCTCCACAGCTGCCCTTCTGAACTGTTCTTCTTCCATTTGTAATTGATATATATTTTATCTTTCTTTATAATCAAATATTTAAATGGAGATGGGTATACCGAATGACTCTAACCAAGACCGCATTCTGGGGACACGAATTAGTCATATTCTTTTACATTGATTCAAGATACTTATAGATATTAAATTAAGAGATGTGGGAGGTATGCTTTTGTGTGATTTAAAGAACTAGAAATTATTTCTGGGAGTTCCCGTTGTGGCTCAGTGGAAATGAATCTGACTAGTATCCATGAAGATGCAGGTTCTAGCCCTGACCTTGCTCAGTGGGTTAAGGATCTGGTGTTGCTGTGAGCTATGGTGTAGGTCGCAGATGTGGCTCAGATCTGGTGTTACTGTATCAGTGGTATAGGACAGATTCAACTCTTAGGTTGGGAACCTCCATATGCCACGGGTGCGGCCTTAAAAAAAAGAAATTATTTCTGAATTGTTTAATTGAAAAAGAGATTTCTAAAACTGTCATCTCACAAAACCTTGAAGGGTTTGTTTCTTAAATAATAAAATTCTTATCACAGAAGAAGCAGTAGCCTCCTTAAAGAATATCCTCATATTGCAGAAGACATTACAATAAAATTTTCAGAAAGTGTATCAATTTTTCACGTTTGAAATTTTGCTGAACACTTTTTCTTAATTATCAATGGCAAAAATATTTCTCAGAAGACTTCTTTACTTTCAAGCCAACAAATCAAGATATTCATAAAAAAAGAAATAAGCTTAAGACAAAAAAAAGATACTTTTATTTTGAGGAATGAACCAAGAATAATATAGAGGGTGATGAAAAACTGGTTTGAACACATATATTTGCAATAATAATGGAATGAACTGAAAACTGTCCTCCAAATAGATTTTATTTTCTCTTTTCACACCTGTCAAAATGAAAACACTTCTCTTTAAACTGACAGGGATTCAGAATGCTTAAATTGTTTCTATAACTAGCATTAGTGGGTCTCATGGTGAAAAAAGGACAGTCCCCAGAGTATATCTAAATGACATTCTTAAACGGGTCCTATACATTTTACTGTGTTACTAATTTTCTCATTTTTGATTTAGCTCACACTTGAAATGAGAAATTAAGTTAGAATAAAAAACATTTGTAAAAACAGTTTACCTGTTGGTGGAGTGTAGGTCTTTAAAAGAGCTAGAGTTGGCAGGCTACCATTACTTGAAAATATTCAGTAGGAGAATATTTAAAGTCCTAAAAGGAAAAAAAATTGACCAAAATTTGACCCAAGAATTAAAATCCTGAGGATGAGAAATCAGATAAACATTCTTTTTTTTTTTTAAATCATATGATCCTATTTAGAACGTTTCCTAGAAAATTTCTCTTCAATAGGCCTAAGTGAACCTTAAACAATTCATCTGAAAAAAGACTTGCCAAGATTCTAGCATTTTAAAATAAAATCTAATTCACTATCATAATTTTTCCATATTTTAAAATGGTACTGTCAGTATGAATAAACATGCAGGGTTAAAATGATCTATGAGAAATCACTCATGAATCTGCATATATATTCTTGGTGGTTTAAGAGATATTTTTATAAGTGTTACATTTTGCGTATGTTTATTTTAATCACAGTCTAAAAAGTGACTATTCAATAACATTTGGATGACTTTTTAACAACCAAACATCCCATATTAACCTAGTGTTTCTATTTATATTTAGGACAGCATTAGAGCCAAGCAGTTCTGTTTTGATTGTTAAAAGCAACTGAACAGAGGTAGCAGATGATGAATTTGAGGAAATTGAACTTCAAATTGTACACAGAATTTTTTTATTTTTGGCTACGTCCATAGCACACAGAAGTCCCTGGGCTAGGGATCAAACCTGCACCACTGCAGTGACCCAAGCCACAGCAGTGACAACAATGGATCCTTAGCCCGCTAGGCCACCAGGGGACTCCTCACAGAACGGTTTCTTGAGAAGCAGGGCAAGGACAGAGTCATCAACAATCTGCAATGTGACCTTCAAAAAATCTAGCACCTTCTGATTCAAGATGGTGGACAGAGCACATGTAAAGCCTATTAAAATGGCAGTAATGGAGTCTGGATAATACACTGTTCTCAACCTTCAAGAATAAAGAGAAGAAAGGGGAATTCCCATTGTGGCTCAGAGGGTGAAGAACCTGACACAGCGTCTGTCAAGATGGAGGTTCAATCCCTGGCCTTGCGCAGTGGGTTAAGGATCCAGCATTGCACCTTGTTGCCTCAAGCTGCAACATATGTTGCCCACGTGGCTTGGATCCTGGGCTGCTGTGGCTGTGGTGAAGACCTGCAGATGCAGCTTGGATTCAATCCCTAGCCAGGAAACTTCTGTATGCTGCAGGTGCAGCTGTAAAAAGGAAAGAGAAAAGAGGGGTGGGGGGCGAGAATAAAGGGACAGCATCGAAGTTAAAATATTTCAACCAACTTTGGAAAACTGAAAATTGTATGAAGAGTGTTGACTGATGACAGAAAGCAAAAGAAGCTACAATTTAAAATACATGTAGATTTAGGTATGAAGAAGGCAGGGAACAAGATACAAGGCTGATTCATTGTCCATTGAGATCCACTGTCCACTTTGCTTGAGATTGTCCTGATTTTTGGGCTCAAAGACCTACATCTCAGGAAACTCCTGGGTCTCAGGCAAATTGGGAAAGCTGGTCACTGTAGCCAAAAGCATAGGATGTTATGTAAAATTCAAATATGAACTCAACTGCTTTCCTATTTCCTCCCTCCAGAATCATGCATTTAACAAGAAAAGAAAGAAATACATTAAACTGGGCTGGACTTTGAGTATTAGATGTTTGCATAATTTTAATTGGTTTTCTGTCTTGTGGCATTTTATTATTAAAAAAGCTAGTTATAAGATATAAATCTTATGATAAGTTGTACTTTCATTTTTATACTAAATATAAATGTTTAATTATATATAATTTTATTATCTATGAAATGCTTGCTTATTATACAAATATAATACAATGATTTATAAATATGTAATTTTAACTATAAAGCCATCAAAACCTTCAAAATCAGAGAAAAGAGCAATCTCGTGTCACAGCAGAGTCAGTCATACAGTTATGTTAAAGCAGTGATTTAATATAACAGCACATGCAAATTAGCAAAGTATTCCAACTTTAATTTTATTGATGTACTTTTCATTTGTATTTAATTACTAATGTTTTCTAATTTTGTAGCTGAATTTAAGATATAAATCTTAGGGATTTATTCATACTTTTATTTTTGAAATTTTTTTTCTGAAAATATTTAAATAACACTAGAGAAGAACTGAGTATATACTGAAGTGTGAGTTTTTTTTTTTTTTTTTAAGGAGATTGTATATTACTTAAGTTTGATCTACTTTTCCTCCCTCTTTATTTAGGTAGCCTGACGACTTGACCCCACTACATTTTATGTTGTTTGGTTTCCTAGCGCTTTTGTCCCACATTAAGCTGAACTTCAACATCTACCTGTATAACAGACAGAACATTTGCTACTCGCAGCTGGACTGAAAGGCTGGTCACATCACAATTCTCTGTTAAATAAGTTAGTTACCTTTGCAGGTTCTTAGTCTGTATTATGGGATGTGAGGCCATCAATCACAAAATGTACCCAAGAGGTAACACAAGAGTGAGATAGTCTTCGTTAAACACCTCATGAGGATTGCCATCTCGTGGTTTATGTTGTTTCAAGAAACTGCTGTACTTGGAAAAGAGATCGCAATTGTGCACACGTTCTTGCAGTTTTCCTAAAGATTCTCAACAGACAGTCCAGCCTAGGAAACCAAGCAGTCTACATGCTACATTTTGTCCCAAGTTATTTGGGGCAAGGTTGATGGGAGAAGGGTAGGAAATAGCTATTTCATCTCCTTTGGATGTTCTTGCGCCCCAGTGAATATGTGACAGTGTGTGGCAAGTATAGGCATGGTGTGACGTTTTCAAATCCATCAACCATGGTGATGGAATCTTCATTCAAGAACAATTCTC